>JAMKCH010009480.1:0-26706 GCA_023653785.1 Ophioderma brevispina | reverse complement strand
CATAATTTGTCTGTGCTATTTCAAGAATGTCAGATCCTGACTTTTGCACAATCCAAAACAAGCAGGTAACTTTACTACAACAATGTCCAAACAATGGTGGAAAAACGGTGTTCGACAAAAATTGAGGTCGTTGTTTGTTTACATCCTGATGAAAATGACTGATTAGGGGCTTTATAATTTCCTTAAACATTAACTCGTCTTAGTCTTGGGCATCTTGGTGATTTTTTTACTTCATGAGAAATTGATGACAAAAAAGGTTTGTTTGTACTTATGCATGTTTTACCGCCTGACACAGTCATTCATTACAAAAATGTTATTGATAATTGGAACAACCAAAATATTCTGACATTTTGTTTTGATCCCACACCCCCTTGGCCTTGGTGCAAGTATACAAACTACATCCACTTAGTACTAATGTTTCACAAACTGGCAATGGCATGCATTCAAGAGAAAATTTGAATAAGAATTTCATATCCATATGAATGACTGCGTAATTGAAAACAGGGCTTTAAAATACAAAATAGCCAGTCTGGTTGTCTGAGGGTGCCAATTGCTAGTTCCCATATCCATTTCATATGTGACGCCCCCCCCCCCCCGGCATCAAGTGATTATCCAAATAGTACTGGAACTGATTTAACAGTTGTTTTTCACCCGACTCTTTCTTGAAATGAATGCCATGAACATGTGCAATAGATAAGGCCCCCCCCCAAAAACTGTAAACCTGACCTTATCCTAGGAAAATCTCTGCTGACCAAAAATTTTGGCCAGATCCATAGTACCCCTCTTCAAAGTTAGACAAAGTAACAATTTAAAAAAAAACAATTGGCCCTTAGGGTTAGGGTATATATTATTGGGGTAAGGTCATATTAAAAAATAATTTGTTTCCTGTACCATTTTAAAGGTGTTTATATGGAACTCCTTCCCAATTTTTATGCGAATCATAGCACCATTATTTTTTTCCTAAAAATCAACCTAACCCATGTTTTCATTTGCAATTCCAATTTTTTTTTTTACAACACAAAGACAAAAAATATTACAAAAACAAGCAACAAATTAACTACACAAGTAAAGATACAAGTCCCTTTGCTACATCTTTAAAAATTTAAATAGTAAGCATGTTGTTTTCATTTATAGTAACGTGTGATCGCGAAGTGAAGTTAAAAAAATCTGACCGATTGACCTAATATTTTTCCTCCATTAATGGCAAACAAACAGATTTTTAGGCCTAACCTCTTTGCATAGACAAAGTTTCATGCTTGTTTGCCTAATTCCAAATGCTGTTTATGGCAAAAGTGAATTCTGTTATTCTGGCTATAAGGTGGTAACCATAATCAGAAACTGAATAATGAATTGTTATTCCCAGCAATGTCCAACACAAGATTGTATGACCTTCTGCATCTGACATTATCCTATCACACATATAATTAGACTATAGTCCCGTCTATTCTTACGTTCCTAATCAGTGATGTAAACGCATTCAGACAGATGTACATCAACGCCATGGATTTATGCTGTGACCACTGCATCACACCCTGTCCTCACTGACTCAAGGATGGTAAATGCGCTATTAATGTTTTTAATTCTTTTTGTGTTTTTTAATTTTTGGGGGGGGGGCTTACACGATCTGCTTGATTTTGCTCATATTATTTTATAGCATATACTGCCTTGGGATTCTCCTATATTGACACCATTGTTTGTAAAAAGATCAGGACTCCAGAGATTCAAGCTGGCTTATTGAAGAGACACTGGCACTTTGAAAAATAGTGCGCCCTCTAGAATTTTTTAAAAATTGTTATTATGCAATGGTTGTAAAGGCTTTATAGTTTTTAATTAGCCCTAACCTGAAATGATTAAGACCAAATCAGTGCGCTTATGGGTAAACCGAACGATTTAATACTTAATAGTGCCAGCGACATTAATTCAGCTGACGACGCGGAAATGGACCATGTAAAACAAGAAAACACACGTGAGAGTTGATCCTCACGGCCATGCACTTGTTGACCAGTCTATGACGAGTCATGAATATTCACATAATAGACCACATTTCTATTAAGTACGGCAACTTAAAAGGTAAGTAGCCTCAAAAATTCCCTGATGTCTTTACCCTCTTATTAGTAATGTCCTTATCTGTTTTGGGCATGTATTTTTAGTGTAAAAATATCTGTATTCTTCCAGCCTAGACTATCATTTGCGAGCAAATGAAGAAGAATTTCATATTTTCTGGAAATGTGCCAGGGCCCGCTTTAAATTGGTGAATATGGTGTAACATTTTGAACCAATGTTTAAATATTTTAAAAAAAAAAAAAAAAAAAAAAAAAAAATGACCCATAAAATCAAAATCCCCTACATCAATTTAGTCCAAACCGAACTATGGAAGGATGACTTCCTCCAATTCTTTTTGCAGTAGTTTCGAGGACAGTGCGATTTGGTTTAGTGTTTTTTTATTTCTTAAAAAAATTCCCTAATTTTTTCATTAAATAATTTTTCTATCCTAAATGGAAGGTGCTTGTAAATGAAAAAAAAAATCAGGGATGTTTATATAAAACAGATACCTAAATTCTCATGTTGGCTTTTTTTTAATCAAGTGTTTATTTTTTTAGAAAAATTATTTTAAGGAAAAATTAATTTAGGGAAAAATTAAAAACACCTGTAATTTCAAAGAGAAACAATCGGCAAAAATCCAACGTTAGAATTTTCTAATTGATTTCCTTTCATATGACAACTTAGTCATCACCAAGGGAGGTAGAGTTCCTTCTAGGAAAAATTCTGAAAAGTGGAAACTTCAGTATTTTCTAGAAATAATCAGCCAAAAAAGGGGTAGACGTTTCATTAGAAGTCCCATTGATGCCAAAGAGTATTGCCATTCATTCCGTCAAGCACTACTGCACAACACACACAGCGGCATGACGGAATCAATGGTAATACCTCATTGCATCAATGGGACTTCTATATTATATGAAACGTCTACCAAAAAGGTGTTGTTGCGACCACTGTTATTTATTTTGATGACACACGAAAATAAAAAAATCTATGGATATTGATATTTCTCAACCATAAAAAACAACACCACTTCTTAAACTCATCAATACTTGAGAAAGAAAATGAAATAAAATGTGTAGTTTTTCAAAAATTTGCCCTATTTTGGTCCATTTCTATAATGCAAAATCAGTCCCTGTTACAAAGGCTTGGAATTGAAAATGCATTATGGACCTATCTCAAAAGCCTTTTGGAAAAAATTAAAAGTTGGCACAGGATTTTGCTTTCACCAATACCAACATTTCATGAGAATTTCAAGAAGATCTGGGCACGGAGCCATAGCCGTGATCCCACTTAAAAGTTTTTTTTTTATAAATAAGCTTTTTAAGATGCAATATATTTGCCATTATTAAATTTCTTGATGTGTCATGGGCTTTGATGTGCACCTGTACATTTGTTTGTGATCACAGAACACAATTCCTATGATTCACAGAAATTTGTCATGGGAAAGAAGACGGACCACTTTGATTAAAAAAAAAAGGATGATGCAGTATCATATATGGAGTGAATAATGTGTGTGAGGTGAAAAACTTTAATTATGTAATGAATTACTTTTAGGTATAAAGAGGATATATCTGCCTGCCTACCTTTCTCATTTTTTTTCTCTGTCATTCTCTTCTTCCCCCTCTCCTCTCTCAATCATTGCTCTTTCTGTTCTGTTTAAATCTTGTGTCATTATTGATAGTAAAATGGTGTGGTCTAAAATCATGGATTTTCAAATGGACCTTCCTCATGGTTACCCCTGCAGACAGTGCCCTCCATAGGTCTGACACACTTCAACTTGACCAATGCAACAGAACCACATTTTGCATTTTGTTTGAAACTAAAAAATACTCACGGTTCGACGGACTACTGCATGCGGTCTGTGAATGAAGGCCTCATGGACCTTTAACATTGATATGTGACCTTTGAACCTCATAAACAATGAGGGTTTCTGTGTATTATCCACAAACCAAGTTGTTTTCCCATTGGAACTTGACTTTTCAAGTTGAGGTTAAATTGTACATTTTCAAGCCTATCTTACAACTTGACCTCACATGATATTGACCATGGTATGTGACATTGACCTCATCACACAGATGAGGGATCCCATGTTGCACTAGACACAGTTTGGTTTTAAATCCATCAAGTATGCGGATATACAGGCAAATGTTACCCCTTTTCACACAGACAACAACAAACAGAAAACATCAAACAGACAACGTGGACAAAGTGATCCCTATGTGCTCCCTGCCTTAAGGCAGGCAACAACAAAAAGTGTAGGTTCGCAAGATTTCCATTTCTTCTAAGACCAGAACTCTTTTGTCATTGTTTTTGGGCATCCTAATATCTAAAAAACAAGACAAGAGAGTTTGAAGCTATGGTATATAAACATATACTGAAGGAATATTAGAACGGAATTGTCATTAAATTTGCTTCCTCCTTGATGTAAATTCCCTAGGAAACCTCAACTTATTTAGTTGAACCTGCAAAAATCTTTCTAGGCGCTGGTTAAATAATCTGGTTTATTCTCGTAGAAATAGGTATAATACAGCCAAAGTTTTTCTTCAGGTAACAAAATTTTGACAGAACAATGCCTTATTTCCGTATTAAAAGGGTGTGAGATGTTCTCACTTCTGGCCATCATTTCCTTCTGGAATTTCTAAGTGGTGAAGAGATTAGTAGATGGATTAACTGCTCTAACCAGTCATGTCTTGACCCTACTTCTCAATAATTTTGAAGATCCGGATAAAACTTAACATTAGATGATATTGGCAAGAAGAAACATACTTAAATGTATTCACGGAAAATTGACTTTGTCTCCCCGCCCGAGTCTTTTAATGTCACAGATTCTGCTGCTTGTGCTGTGGTGCTCTATTAAATAAATTGCATCAACTTGTGTCATGTTTTGGAACTTTGTCAATTTGAATATAATTTCACTTGGTGTTTAAGGGGTTCACTGGTTGTTTAAGGCGAGTTTTGAATGATTTGTGATGCGTATTCCCCCCCAAACCATCCTAGTTGAAAATTCAAATGCTTTGACCACAGAGCAGGATGTAACCCAGATTGGGCTACTCTTTCAATATTTTTGATTCTGATGATAGGCAGGAATCTTGACCTAAGATTATGCATATTTTACTTGTTTAACAAGCCAACTATCAATACATGATTTCAAATATGGTCATTCATTGCGATTATTAATTTGGAATTTTTAAATTTTGTGACTTTTGGACTCTAACCCATATAAACAACACTAAGGTGTCTACGTCACTGTATCATTTTTTATCTTTTGCAACCAATTGGCAATAAACCTTCAGACAGTAGTAATACCACATTTATGACCACCACCCTCAATTTTCTGGCAGTGAGAGGAGGATGTTGGCAGTGGCTACTGAGGTAGTAGTCAATCCCCGAGGAGGGAAAAAATTCAATTAGTCGATCCAGAGTGGGCAAAATTTGTCAGTAATCTCAGTGATTTGTCCAATTGAAGTCCAATAATTAATCTTAGGCAAATTCCAATCAAGACAGGGGACGTATTAATTGGGGGTAGGTTAAGAGCAAATTTAGAAAACTTCCTTAATTCCAATACTCAAGTGTTAAAATTGCTTGCAATCGGTAAACAGGATGTGTTACTATTAACAAGCTTAAGTATGGGTAACTTCTACCGCCAGCAATCAAACACTACCTGAAAAACATTGTTTCAGGTAATGTATAATGCAGTCAGAAGACCTCAAGGACATCTCTAATAAATATAGAAATTCCAAGTATGTAATCGTCTTTTGCAATTCACAGATGTAGGGCGTTTCTTGCTATCAGGAGACAGGTGCGACAATTAATTTATAGTGTGGGTTTTTTTTTTAAGGAAAACTGATTAAAGTTTATACCACGTGTTTATGATTTGGGCTATGCTTGTAACGTTACTGGTAGTATCCCATCGGAGTAAGGTTTAAGGTAGAAGGATCAGTCTAAGGTTCATGTGCAGTGGCATGACTATTTTCTTAAGGGGTAGCTTATATGACGTGCCAATGTGGGGAAAAACCATGCAAGTTTCAAGTGAAAAGGTTTGTCTTACATCTGTCTTACCATTCCCAAAATTGAAGAGAAGAAAGAGAAACCAGTTTTGTTTGTATATTTTGCCCTGAAGTTGGGAACCGTGCTTAGTCCACTGAAAGCTCAACCTATGGTACCTACCCCCAAAACTTCCAAAGTTCCAGATTTTACCTTAAATATGCATAAGGCTATAATATCATATTTCCTAAAAATGTCAATTTGAATCAAAAATGATGAACAATATAGTTTTTTTTACCCCATTAAGCCTGTGTTCGGAGCATATGGAAAACTTAGTTGGTCGACTTTGATAAGAGGAGGAAAGACAAAACATTGAACACATTGACCATTGTGTAGCAATTCTTTTGATTTATATACTCAAAGAACCACTGGTCAACAGGTGCTCAGATGTGGCCGAGCGAGCTTATTGTAAAGCGGTTTTAAAACTCCAATAAGTGGTAGATATGGCTCGATTATGTAAAGGTTATTAAAATTCCAGTTGTTCCTCCTTAAGCTTCTAAAAAGAACTTTTTAAGTCGATCAGACTTAAAAAATCAGATTTTTTGTCGTATCTCAACCAAAGTCTAGGATCCTAACATTTTACCCGACAGTCAAAATATGGACAGTAATGATAAAATATCAGATTCTGTCCTGTATAAGGTTACTTTTGATGTTATAATGGTTGATAAGTGTTAAAGCAATATTAGCACTTTTTTTGAAGAGCGCCCCCAATTTTCAACAATTTGGAGATTTTTACCGGTTGCATTGGTAACTGGCTAGTAAATATACCTGGAATGGTTCAAGCTCGAAATGTCAGTGTCACAAAACGAAGGAATTTTGTAGACTAAGAAATAATTTATCGGGGATCCCCGATAATAAGTCAACGGCTGCTGGAGGAAACGGGCCTTCCAATGCGAAATAGCCCGGGGGGAAATAGCGCCATGACGTGTCTACACTCAGCCATTAGTTTGTTTTAATAGTTCAGGCAGGTCAAGTTAGAGGTTATTTTCTGCGAGGTGGGTGGCAATTTTCAATGGACGGACATAAAGTTAGCAATTCCAGCTCTGTCGTTAAAGTCCAATTCTGGGTCTGGGATCCCAATTCTATTACAAATCGCTTATTTTGTGATTAAATACGCATTTGTTAGCATTCTCGTGCGCAGGTGGTATAGTTCTAGGACAATTACCAACCGTAATGTGCAAAAATATCCAAATTTTGAAAAATTGGGGGGCACTCTTCAAAAAAATGTGACAATAATTGCTTAACTTCTCGTTGCATGCGGCAGACGAGTGATAGACACCCAAAGAGTAATTATTTGGCCATTTTATTTCGATCATTTTGGTTATAAGCATTTCAAAAATTATTCTGTTTTTATGGGCATATTCAGAACCAGGGTGAAAAATGCATTTAAATGAGTCCAAATCCCGGGGGGGGAGGGGCTTACTCAAGTTGTGTTTCGGTTAGGGATGTGTGACCCGAATTTGGGGGCTTGTGAACGGATGGGGAACTAAAGTCCTAAAGTAGGGCCTTTAGCCCGGGCCTTCGGAACTGAAATTTTGAGAAATTTGCTGGCTTTTGGAACGAATTTGGCTAAAATTTAAGCTCTGAGGCTCACATATTTCCCAAGGGGACCCTTAAGAACTGAATTATGCGTCAACTGTACCCTTGGGAACTGCTGGAGAGTTGCGAAATGTTTCTGAAAGGCCGCACATACCCGCACCTCTCCCCCCCCCCCCCCCCCCCCCCGGTTCCAAACCAATCGGTCTTTGTTTGGTTGTTTTTAGATGGCTATCCAAATGACTCAAATATTGGGAAGCCCTCTCCAAAACCACTGACTTATGTGTGATAACTTATACGACGAACTCAAACTGGGTTGCATTATGGTCTACCTAAGTACTGCTAATTCTGAAAATAATGTGTCCGCAGGATATGACCTAATTTTGGTGGTACAATAATAAGGCCAAAGTAAGTAACCACTGTTGGTAGTAAAAATCCCTGGGCATCAGATACATTAATCTTTCATCGCGAATCTGTATTACGTAATGTGAATTCTTGCACGGTAACCTTTGGCTAAGTGTTCATTGCCCTTGGGCTTAGTCCTTACTCATTTTTCTTATATCTACATGTCTGGCCCTTATGTGGGTAAATTCACAGTCAACATCAAAAAGCCTACAATTGCAAGGGCCTGTGTTTTTCTGATTTCTAATTGATGTTAAGACTAGGACTCCAAAATTTACAATGAAATGCAATTGTAATACCTTTAGAGCATGTATTAAATTGTTTTCCCCAAAAAAGGTTGCTGGAAATAAGCTCTGAGGAAAAAAAAAAACCTTGCGCCCAAATGGTATTTGAACCGGCGACCTTCTGCATACTAGAAGGCATGGCAAACAGGGCAACATTGGAAATTATGGGGGGCAAAGTGAATTTCTTGGGGTATGTGGTATCACATATTTGGAGATTTTTAACCAATTTTGGCCCCAAAATCGCTGATTTTTCCCAACTTTGGTGATTTTTGGCCCCAAATCACCGAATTTTGCCCCAAATCCCTTATTTTTTCTTTCACCGGGGGGGGGGGGGGGGTGGGGGGGGGGCAACTAGGGGCAAGAAAATTGGGGGGGGGGGTCAAATGTCCCCCAGTTGGCGTCCCGGCCATGAACTAGAAGACCATGTTACCCACTAAAACGTAGGGGCTGAGTGAGTAGCGAATTATGGATCTGATCGATATGTCTTAAAGGTGCTTGTTCCGATTTATTGTGTATTGTGTTTCTCTACTTGATATGAGAGCCTGGCACTTGCACAGACACCCAATCAAGTACCGTGGAAACAAACTTGCGGTTTTGATGCTAGACGCGCTAATGCAATAGTGCAATGCCCTATTCAATATTGTGGCTTAATATTGATTGTTCACCACTACACGGCTTTTTGTTTATAATCTTGGAATGAAATGGATTGAGGGCTCAAAGTTCAGGACGACAATGAGAAAATACGGCCCTTTCATCGATTCAAAATCGATACTACTTCCCCGGTAGAATCAGGGGGTCCCAAAGACGATCGGAACCGCACCTTTAATAGGTTTGAATGTTAAATCAGATTGCATCAGAATGAGTATTAATTAAATCAAACCATATTGGTTAATCTAGAACTAACCATCGGTTTCTGGGTTAACAAGGAGCTAACCGCAGAGATGTAATTTTTTGACTGAGATGAAGTTTGGTTCTTTACCTGAATTGGTAATCGTTTGTCATCTCGTACTCTTTCTCCAATTATATCATATAGGCACATGAAGCTACTTAAAGGGATAAGCCCGATTATGGCGAGAGAATAAAAAAAATGTTGAAAAACATCAAAGCTAATATGACAATTCCAATAACTACTTAATGTAGGAACAAAAACATCAAACATTGAAAACTGATGAGTTTAGGGAAATTTGTCACACCGTCTCCTGCAAATAGACATACAGCGATTATGTCTCAAAATCTACACTAAACAGCTGATTGTGGTTTACACCAGTAGAGAATAAAACAAAGATCAATAATATTTGTGTTTGAGGTCAAACTGTACAGGACATGTGCACAATATTATGCTTATAAATCTGGGATATTCACACGGAAAAGGCATTTTTGATCTCAAGTCGGAATTTTGATACCCTTGTAGGAATTCAGAATCAGATAAAAGCCTGCCTTGTCTTTAATACACAGATCAGGTCAAATTGAAGGTTATGTTAGCTCATCTATGCCAGTAACAAAAATACCAAAATACAATTTTGATGATTTTTTTAATGTTTTCGGACACTAAATCACTGTTTATCCCTTTTAACATCACACACACACAACACATGCACCTGATTCCTTTAAACATTTCATATCTGCAAATCCGCATATCCTCGAATCCTTTGTTGTTATCCTAAACAAGTTCAACAGCACTGAATAATTTTGTATTGGCTATTAGTATTTTGGGGTCCACTGGAGGAGTCACTTAGCCTGCCATGCATATCATCAGTTGTTGAGTGAAAAGAAGAATAGCTTGCAACCAATAGCACAGGAAACAATGTATTTGAAATAATGCGCTATGGAGTAACGTTGAACCCAAACCAGGAAAATCCTGGCTTGCACGTCCTGCCCCAGCCATGCGCATGTTCTTCATTGTATAGAGTATTTTTGTTGTTTTTTATTTTAGTTAATACATCACCTGTTAGAGCGCACTTGAATGGAAGAGTCACAGCTTCTATTAAATGTCATCACCACCAAAACTTGCATGAAAATTTTTAAATAACTCCTCTGGGCTAAAATAGACCCAAATTGTCTTAAGTTGGCACACATGCTTGTGAGAAAGTCATGGATCAGGTGCTGGATTAGTTCTCTAAACTCATAGTTTTTCTCCCTTTTCTTCTTTAAAAAAATAAACCAAACAGCCGTTGTTCAGATCAATTAAAGATTTGTACGTACAGTTACTGTATGCCCTTTGTAAGGCGAAAAAGTATGTGTGTAAATTTGGCCGAGATGACTGGACATGATTGCAGATGATTAAATTTTAACTTAGTTGGGGTTTGCTTTCGATTCAAACTAAAAAGCCCATTTGTGAATTTTAATATATTTTCTTGTAATACTTTTCTAAAAACACACAGACTTTCAAATGTGAGTGCTATTATCTGACTCAGAGGGTTTTTTTTGCTTTGAAAAGGGAACTTAATTCTAAGAAGATTTCCATTCCTTTTTTTGTCATGGAACTTTGACACTGCATGCAGTCATTTTGGAGTCTGTTTTGAGGACATAAGATTGTTGATCTGCAACACTACATAAAATTGTGAATTTAATCACTTGCACCCAAAAAGAGTGGATACTTAAGGACTAATTCTTAATACATTTGTTGTATGAATAGCGATCATCATTGTAATTGTTTTTGGACTTTCCAAATTTCAAATAAATTTGATATTATATAAAAATTCAGATTATTTGTGCACAAGATTCATTTGTTTGTGTTTTTAAGGAGATTTCTGACCTTGGAATTGTGTGAGCCATAACAACAAGGATTGATGGCAATATGGTGCACAGTGGCAGCGGAACATTTTTCAAAGCGGCGGACCAATTGTTTCTGGTGCCCAGTGGTTTGGAATTTTTCAAAAATAGGATCGCTGCTGACAACCAAGCACTTATTCATGTTGGGAATAGAACTCATGACCGTACAATCACTATAAATTGTTGGGTCTACACCATATAGCAGGACATGATTCAAATGATGTAACTGACAAAAAAGAGGACAGAAACTTAATTGCGGTTTGTAGGTTTATTCCCATCTGAGGATGTAATTCATTTTAGAACATCTTAAGAGAGACAATGTCATCAATTATCTTGAAGTGACTTCATTATTCTTAAAAATATGTGTAGGTGGGATAAAGATGTGTGTAGTGGGCTTGGCAGTGTTCAACTGCTATCCCCCCGGCATAATATTACAAACACTCTGTAATCCCTAAATAACATTAGGAACACTATTTGTTTAAAATCAAATAATGTGTTTTCTGAAAAAAAATGAAAATTTGCTCAGAATTGCAAAAGTCACTCAAATGTCCTGAAACTCCTTAGGGGGATACATAGTAAGGGCTAGTGAGATCCCTTCTTTTAGCATTGTTGTCACCCCATGGGCCTATTAAAAAAATACAGGTATCACCCAAATACCACTGTTTTTTTTTTAAAATGTTGAAAAATTCACCCAAAGACCCTTATGTTTGGAAAATTTAGCAAAATATTCATCCAACAACCCAATTTGTCTTCTCTCACCTAAAGAGACTCCCCATTTCTGGCACTGAATGCCCCTTGGCTTGAAAGTGCCAGCCTTACACCCATATCCCTTTCATATGTGAGTGTCCACCTTGATTTTACCACAGCAGCAGACTGGGTTTGTCCCTGACAAAAGTATATATAAGTGACATGTGACGTCAATGCCGGGCAACGAACAAAGCACTCCCCGGCAGTATGGCGTGCGCACCTGCAAGGCTTGTGCTTTTAAAATTCGCGCTCAATTGGGCGTGATAAGGCTATTGAATGCTGTAAATATATGGGCATATTCTTCCCACCTCCAACATATCATTAGACCAGGTACTTACTTGTTTTTTGTAAACATATGATGTCACCTCATCTATATCAGAAGGAGATTATGAATGACCAATGTATGGATAGATGTAGGGATTAATATCGAGATGGATGTCGCGATTTCTGCAAAACTCTTAAGGGACACAATTGCATCTAAAAAATATTCAAACATAATTGAAATGGACCTTACTGAGATCACTTCCACAAATTTGCAACAATTTTGGATGTTTACATTCTGTAAAAGCAGCAAGAGTTACAGGAGATTCCTGCCACAGAATATCAAGGTGGTGGTTAATAATATGATCCTTAGATTAAGGTGATGAAACACAACCTGCGTATATACACCTGGCACAAAAAGTATCTCTGCATGTTTTTCGATCAGTATTGTGCCAAAGTCAGACCATTTTGAAAGTTTTCGAAATATACATTTTGTTGCCTAGGTCTTGCTCTTTCATTTAACACCTCGCTTGTAAAAAGGCGTGCAAAAATGGCTGAGATAGAGCGCCCCGAAAGACGCAAACCCCCAAACCAAAAGTTGCAGTTTTTGGATTTTTTAATGGTCACTGTGTGGCACAACGGCAATAATACGTGTGTATTGATTTTACACAAAGAGTTTTTCCGACTGAATGAGTGAGAACCCTACGTGCACTATTGATTGTGGTGCCGTGTTCGTGTCCCAGTACACTGCAAACTTTTGGTTTTTTGGGGTTTTGCGTCTTTCGGGGGTTCTATCTCAGCCATTTCTGCACGCTTTTTTACAAGTCAGGTATTAAATGAAAGAGCAAGACCAAGACAATAAAATGTATATTTCGAAAATTTCAAAATGGTAGGACTTTGGCACATTACTGGATCGAAAAACATGCCGAGATACTTTTTGTGCCAGGTGTATGTCTTTTGTGGTCATGGAAGTTTATAAATATCCACTAATGTATTTTCAAGACAAAAAAAAATGTGTGGCAACTTTGATATTGATTAATCCTTGTGTAGGTGGGCTGGAGATGATTTTAACAAATGAACTTGATGATAGCATGTAACTAAAATCGATGTGGACAAGACTACACAGAAAAATGGAGGAAGTGGTTCTAGGCCCGGTGCACATAGGGGCTTGTACTTGAGGCCCAGATTCTGCCTAACTGGGTAGTCCCAAAATTCAGATCTTGTGAAACATGCATTGGGACTCTATGCTGTGACAAAATGAGTGTTTGCGACATTTAAAACAAATGTAGTAAAGTGCCCACCTATTAAATGTAGGCCCCTTTAATGCATTTAATAAAAGTGAAATTTAGTGAAACCGAAGCGCGACTGAGCCATGTTACATTGTGATATGCAGTAGAAACGATTGTCCTTCCACTCTCACCCAATGCTGTGAATTAATATGATACTAGGCAGTCTCGGGTTTCGCGATTACTGTGTTTCGCGAGTACCTGGGTTTCGCGATCACCTGGCTTGAATGACCATTGGGGTTTAGAGGTTCTTTTGACCGTGACTGACCCTGATGACCTGTATGACCTTTACATTTTCGGCATCAACATCGACCCCACCCACCCCCGAGGAACTTTTGATCCGCTAACCAATAGATGGGATTTGTGACCTTATGACGTCAATTGTTGGAAGTCAGGGACGCCCTCTGTTGTTTTCTGGCAGGCAAAATATTACAGTAGTTTCTGTGAAGACCAAAACCAAAATTGGTTATAAATTACTTGCAGAATCTTTCCTGATCTAAATTGGTGACAAAATGCAGCTGGTAGGATTAGCTTATTATGCTTGATAGAAAGTTAGTATTAGTTAATCGAAAAAACTTACAGCAAAAAACAGAATTTCCCCATGCAAAGTAAGGGTGCTTTTGCCTGCCAGTTTCTCTCTTACACCAACAGGGGGCGCCATAAACATAAACAAATGTCACATCATTCATATACAAACTCGGTCGTAGTGTGGTCAAGGGGCACCCACCACCAAGTTTCAGGACCACGCGACCCTCTGTCTCCGAGAAAACTAGACGCGGTCAGACACACAGGACAGGACAGACACAGCCCACGGTATATTTAATCTAGGAAAAGATGCCTTGTTTTGAAAAGCAGCATCGGTGCTGCACCGAAATAGCGGATATACAAACACCTGGGGTTTCGGCAGATACCTTGCCATACGGCATAGATATCTGACGAAACAAAATTACCAGCATTAGAATACTCATGATGACACATTCGTTTGTTGGTCCAATGTTGAACATTTTTATATGTTTGTATGTAATTGAACCAACAGTGGGTACGTCTGTTTTAACAGTGAACATGAACATTATTTAAAGCTGAGAGTATGGGATTAGGGTGGAATTATTAATGGACTGAATATTTCCACTATCTCACTAAAATTTCCGTCATTTCTTTATATTTTTGGGGGGTATATTTCCTCAGTATAGCTTACTTAAAGGCATCTTCCCCACAAACCTGCGCAATAACTTTCCCTGACTTTCCCTCTTGGGACATTATTTTGTCATGTTCGTTCATATTTGAATATCAAATGATTGTTTCAATATGATGCTTAAATTTTCAAAATGACATCAGCATTTAGTGCTATGTTTTATGATTGCAGAAGATATCATTGATATTGCAAAAGTAAACCAAATAAATTGATATTGAAAATTAAAATTAAGGGCCCTTAGAGTTTAAGTAATTATAGTAGATTCTCCATCAGCACATAACAGCTAAAAAGCAGAGGATGACAGAAATATTTTGGGAAAATATATTAAGGGGCATTTTGTATCCCCTTGTCCCCCGACTTGCAAAAAAAAGTTGGATTTTGACTATCATATGAAACAGTTAGACTTAGTAATACCTATCTAATCTTTGGTCGTATCTGTAAGAAATTTACAATTATGTAGTTCTGTCCATAACGGACAGAATGGACACCACAGTGGCCTATCAGACTGGGACCAAAAGTAATGCATCATAACACAAAATTGCAAGATCGGAATCACTCAAATTTAGTCGAGTGAACAATGAATAAAACAGAAGGTGCTTGAATCACGAAATGCACCTTTAAATCCTTGCTTTTAATGGTCAGTTCAACTTGATGCTTAATTGCTAACCAATAAAATATGAATTGAATCCCTTCATGGTCAACTAACAGTTCAATAATTAAAACAATCAATTCCCTGCTGTGGTTAATTATCAAATCAAGTTAATTTTGTAATGTTACACGTTTTACATGGTAAATAGTACAACATATGCATAGCAAAATGTCGGAGTCCATAAATCTTTTGGCTCCACGCTAATGTGCACAGATCAGAAAGGTGGCTGACGCTGGCGCCTGCCGAGTAACTTGTCCATCTTATTATGGTACGATGACAAATCTGTAATGTTGAGGAGGGGTTTAGGCCCTAACCCCGCCCTTCATGAGTAATAACTGTTAGCAATACAAATATAGATTATAACAAAAAATGGGCCTGTGAAGATTTTGTCTTGGGTGCCTCACCAGAACATGCCCGGGAGAACAGGTTCAAAACAGGAGTTCAAAAGTTTCATTTTGAGGCATGGTGTCCTTTTTTGGTGAGTCGTGTGATTTAACATATACTCTGTTTTTTGTGTCGTCTGCAAGAATTGCAGAGGCACGTGAGAGATTACTCTGGTCGTATGTCTTTGTGGATGTATGTGTGTGTCTACATGGTTACAATGTTAACCCTTAATAGTTTGCGTCCGTATGAGTTTCCGTATGCCTACGATGATGTAATTATGGTGAAACGAGGGGCCGGGTAATATGTTGGTGACCTCATGTTGATCGTTGGTGCCTTTGGCCCCATTCACAACGCGATGGCAGACGACAACTCGCGGTCCCTGCATTTTTAAAATTAGTTGTTCAACTGACCACACTTGGAAAAGATAACTTTGACAATGATTTTTAAACCATGATCATGATAGCAAGGTTAGTATGACTACTACACATACCTCTCATCAACCATGCTAGAATATGTCAACTTTGCTTTTTCGGTTACTTCTTAAATGCCAGAGGGTAACTCAGTAAGAGATATGCCTCTACTGCCCACCAATTTCTAACAGTAACTTACGATGTGTCGCAAGTCTTTGTGAAATCCACCCTTTAGCATCATAAATGACATACCCTCTCTTACATCCACAGATTGCTGGAGACTTTTTGTGTGTTTCTACTGAGCAGTGATTTGTGGTAAATACCGAAAATACCGTTCATGCCGGTTGACGGCCTTCAGTAGAAACATGACGGGTCACAAAGTTTACGTCAACGTCTTCCCATTTGCCGCCCACCGCCCACCCAATAGGTGGATGATGTCTCAAAATACCGGACCACGACTGCAGTAGAAACATGCCGCAGCAAGAATTATTTTTATATTTTTTAATTAATTTATTATTTTTGCCACAAACACCGGAAATTGAGAGCTGATGGGTTACGATGCCTCGCGAAGAAGTGAAAAGGATATGCATGCTCAATAACAACATGTTTCAAAAGTAGCAATTTTAAGTTTATTTGCTTTCTTCACGTGCTTTTTGCTTTGGTTAGATTTTGTATAGGTATTTAAGCAGTTTTGTTGAGAATATAACTTCGATATGAGTGTAACTAGAATGGTTGCTAGTATTATAGGCTCGGGTGACCGTTCGGGATAACAACGTAAGACTAAATATAACAAATGTCTGAATCGAATACCTAAAAATTTGATCCAAATTAAACTAGTTGAAATCAGTAACCATGACTGTCGGATAGGTCTAACTGTTAAGAAGTCAATCAGATGATAGAGGCACTCATCGGGCAGTGGAAAGAAATTACATATAAAGCAGATAAGACAGAACGGAGACGACAAACGGGAAAAAGTAAAGTCTATACAGCGATGGTTATTGTTTGTTATTTGGGTGCATCTTGTGTTTGTTTAATAAATGGCTGATCAAAAACCCCACAATTCATGTGTCAGTGACTGAAGAATCATGACGTCACCTGATAAAATACCGCATACGAAGAAAATACGGCAGATACAGCTTTTACCTCAGTAGAAACAGTGCCGTTAACCTAAAAATGGCTGGAAATGGAAAATAGCGGACGAAAATTAGGGTGATACCTTATGCTCAGTAGAAACACGCAGACCGACAACAGCTCAACAAAGATTATGCTAGCAGAACTTGCTTTGAATAGAGAATAGAGAAAACTTTGGAAAATTTGAATGTTTGACAATTTGCAACTGGACACCTGCCAACCTCCAAAAGAAGGAGGGGAATGAGTTCAAAGTATTTAGGCTCGATCGTAATATCCTCGTCCCCACAACCTCAAAATTACACCGAGAGTGGTCCAAATTTTGGACTGAGACGGCCTGTGTTAAGTAAGCTAACATGTTCTCATTTACCGTGTAATCTTAGGGCTAATGGATATTTGTTTGGATGCTGAACAAAAAAAAGTTTCCCATTTTGGCCGATTCAATATTAATTACACAGTATTTTATTGGGCTTCTAATCAGTTTTAGCTCTAATCTGAAGATTGAAATACTGGCAATAAAACTGTACAGGGTGGGTATTGGGATAAAAGTTAATTCAATCAAGATAAGAACTTACATAGAATTAAATCAGGTCCTCCCCCTTAAAGAACTCCCAAATTGTAAAAATCCGGGGTTTGAGAAGTCGGCACATTAGGTTCAGAGTTGAGCTGGGCCCCAATTCCTGTCAAATAAACACGTGGTCTAATCAAGTTACCCTTCTTACCTCAGGCTCAAAACACTCATGTCAAGTAAACGTTTACCCCCAGGCCCCTCCACCAATGCCCAAAATGGACGTCTAGAAGTTGGGCTGGTAGGGTAGGTTTGTTTAGACTTGATGCTAACATGGTATAGGTTACTTAACGCTTCTTAAAATCTATGTTGCAACAAGCCTAACAACTCAAGTTTTTATACATTCGGGTTCTAGGCACAATCTGCTATACACTTATGGTGTTCACACAAACCCCATCCTGCGATCACACATAGTACACTCCAAGTGTCAGTTCGGCATTTGGCGGGAATTAGCGAAGTGGAACATGGCCGCCAACAACAAACAAAAAATTTGAGTGAAAAAAAATCGGAACGGCGCCATGAAACTAATGTTTTGGAATGTGCATGACTCACCTCAATGGGAACAGTTGTGAGCACTATTGACGTATGAAGTTCACCTAGATGTGGGGAGAGGGTTATGGGGCTCTCTGGTGTAATATGACCAGGATTTACTCACTCGGGTATAATGTTGTAGCTAATTAAAAACCAGTTTTAAAGATTACAATGCCTCAAAATTTCCCACTATATATAGTCTTAAAAATGGTTTAGCATAACTCATGAGGATCAGGGAATTCTGAAAATGCTGATTCAAAACTAATTTGGAACACATTTTGTTTTAATCAATATTAAAATTGGGCATAAAATAAAATTTGACAACAACACTGTTCAAGGTCTTTAGGAGAAAAATAAAAATGCTGAAATGTATCATTTGTTATGACATTCATGACACTGAATGGTACGTTTGACAATGTTGTTCCATATGTGAGTGTAGCTAAGAGATAATGCCGGTATTTAGCCTTTGCCACTAATTTTATCAACCCTTTTTAAAAATGTACATGTAATGCATAATGATTTACTCAAACTAATGTACATTGTCAATTATGAAAATTGCATATATTAATTATATATCTTCGATTTAATGAATGACACCTCCATCGGGGCCTACCCATCTGTTAAAATTTCACGGACCTTTTAATCTGTATTGATCTGAGAGCTATAACATGTTTTTAAGCCATCTTAGTAGGTAGTATGCGTAAAATAACATTGGCCTTGACTTAAATGGGGTATTTTTGACGGGCTTTTGTCACATCCGAACCCAGCATCTTTGCCTTTAAAATTCACGAAATATAATGAGAAGGGAAAACTAGTAGCTTTCTTCGATTCTAATATTAGAACCACTGTCAGAAAAATTTAAGGTCTTAGGGTCAAGCTATATGCAATGGGGGCATGGACCTTAAATCATGTGCCCTTGGGGACACATGTGGTGCAGTTGGATCAGCGTTTGTCTCATAAGCATAAGGTTATGGGTTCGAGCCTCACTATCACAAATGTGTTGTGCACTTGGGCAATACACTTTACCTCACGTGCCTTTCTCCTCCCAGGAGTATAAATAAACGGGTACCGGCATACGCTGGGAATATAAAACAAACTCGCTGTGCGGGAGGAGTGGCAAACCC
Organism: Ophioderma brevispina; assembly: GCA_023653785.1. Classification (NCBI taxonomy): domain Eukaryota; kingdom Metazoa; phylum Echinodermata; class Ophiuroidea; order Amphilepidida; family Ophiodermatidae; genus Ophioderma; species Ophioderma brevispina. The sequence goes on along the minus strand of JAMKCH010009480.1, from coordinate 7,348 downwards.
CCATAGCAACATTATATGAGGGAGTCTGGCCCAAACGCCAAAGACAGAGAGACGGGCACTCTGCCTGCGGGTGCACCATTTACATTTTTATTTACCTTAAATCATCACAATCTTGCCCAAATTCAATGGCAATTTAACAAGAAACTAAAAAAAGAAGCCTCAAGACTTAGAGAAAATTTGAAAGCCACTAAGTATACATACAACATAATACTTTTATTATATGGCCTAGAATCATCCCTCTTGCTTGCTGGCTCTGAAGTGGGGGTAGAGCAGTGCAAAGCAAGCAGGCCAGCTTTTAGTCCTTAGGTGGATATTTGACTGCATTATAAACCCAGCTGAGAAACAAGGAACTAATATAGCATTTTGTGTGTGTTTGTAATTGTTGTTACAGACGAGTGCTGGACTGGTCAGGCTAAATGTCATCCGCATGCAATATGCGTGGATAAGGAGGAAGGGTACGATTGTCACTGTGAGCCCGGTTATCTAGGAGATGGGTTTAATTGTTCTGGTAAGTCATTTGCTAAAGTTTATGATTTGTTTTTAAGTTTGTTTTTGTAGTTTTATCACATTAAATATTTTGAGAAGATAACTCTCTTCTTTCTCATTATGTAAGTTAACAATTTACTATATAGGTTACAGTGAGATGAAATAATATTTTTTATTCTAATTTATTCAAAAAACACAATTTAACAGTTGGATTTGGCATACAATTAGATTTGCCATAACAAAAAAGTGCATTACATTGGCCTTAGGCTACTCTGCGCTAGACGCAATGTTCCCGGAAGCACCGTAGGTGGCATAGCTCACAACTAGGGCTTTGGCGGAACTCTCTCAATACTTTCGTAGCGAAATACCCGGTAATGACCTAAAACGCCCCCAGATATCTATGATGTAGCCAACATTTTAACATTGTATCGCATGGAACGCCTTTGAATGGTTTCAAAAACTAAAAACTGGCCATTGACTAAGTTCCTGACTTAACACCCCCTTAAAACCAAACATTTTCAATCAACATATTCAGTGATGATCAGTCAAGTTGAAAAGCAGTAGCTATAGATATCATTTGAAAGCATTTGGAAAGCAGTAAGTGATTTAACTTTATTGTTGAAATTGATTCAAAATGTACTTTATAGAACATACAGATGGGTATCCAAAACAAAATCTATTAAACTCTTTGGAAATAAACATGATCGGATTATAGACCCTTTCGAATGTTTGCAACATCCAACTACCAGGTGATATTTGTGGTTACGAGCAAAAACAAAAGGCAAAAATGAAGAAAAATTTACTTTCTCAAGAAGGTGACCCATTGCACAGACAGAAAGGGTTGCATTTGGATTGGTGGGGAGGGGATCATGATTTTGAAAAGGAAAGGGTTTTTTGTTTTAAACAAACCAAGTGTGATGCAAGGATAGAGGGGACCTGCTTTTGCTTTAAAGCAGTCTTCTGTGTTATATAGGCTTCTACATTGGAAGGCGGGGCTGAGAATACATGAAAAATCGTTACTTGATTTAAAGTAATATCCGTAAGTTAAGAAAATTATCATACAGCTCCAGATTCAAAAGACTGAACATTAACATTTTCAAGACTTAAATAATGTATACTTTAAGACCAATATCAAGCCTATCACCAAGGGCTAAGGTCTGTCACTTCTAAATTAGTGATACTGGAACCTGCTTATTAGAGGAATAAATCAATCCAGATCCAGACTAAAACGTGACCACGTTCTTAGGATTTTTTATACCCCAAAAATTTACCATAACATTGTGTTATTAATATCGGATGAAGGAAATTGAAATGTGTTAGTTATTTGAACATAGTGTGTTAGTTATTTAAACATAATGGGGCCTGAGAGGGGCTCGCTCCTCTACCAAAACCCAGGCTTGTAGCGCAGTTTTCAAAGGCGCTGTGCTAGTAATACTGAGGTTGCCGTTGTTTGCACATGGGTTTTTCTCAACACTGTGTTTGTGGCTTATCCAAGGAAAGATTACATAAATATTTGACTGAGAGTACGTTGGTAGGTGGTTTTTACAGTGGTAGATTCCTGTCTGGCCAACAATAAGGTTTGCGGTTACGATCTTGTGTATTTGTATGGTTGGGCTGTATTGTACATTTAGTTTTCTGATCCATGCCTGATCTCATAGGTTTTCTCCCAGATTTCCTCATGATCCTCAAATTATGTTTCGGGTTTTGGTGATCAAAGCTTCCCTCACCCACCAGGGAATGAATTTGGGAAATTGCCTGGATGGATGTATTAACGTGACAATAACATTTGCATTTCCAGTTTACCCTTGTCATGACCAAACCTCACCCAAACTCAAGGAGCTGAGGCTAGAAAGTCCAAAAGATGTTGAAGACGTATGTACCACACACATATGGGCACGAAATCACTGGCGGGGCCAGGCCAAGCGACTCCCTGGGGCTGCAATCCCGCTCAATGGGAAATGGGTTCTTGCACCGGAAGCCCGGTTTCGAATCCCGCCACGGATGTCCAATCTTCTATAGCTTCTATCCCTTTACCACCTTCCTTCTCTTGGGAGCCAAGTGAAGCAATCACATATGAGGATTAAGTAGTGGCAGCAAAATTACAGGGTTGGTTTCTTTCTGGCAAATTGGTGTGTTATATAAATCATAAATTATTTTCATTAAAGAGACACAATGGCATTTTCAGAAAGAAGCACCCCAATATTTTTGAAACAAGGTTTTTGTGCACCTGTTGTGTCACCTGCCCTAAGGAAGGAAGACACTATAGGGATCACTTTGTCCACTTGTAGTTGTTGATGTAGGGTGTGATGATTGTCTGTTGTTGATGTCTGTTGTTGTGAAAAGGGGTTAACATTTGCCTGAATATCCACATACTTTGATGGATTTAAACCCAAAACTTGGGTCACAGGTGCAACATGGCATCCCCCATTTGTTGATGAGGGTCAAAGCACATACAAGGTCAAAGGTCATGTGAGGTCAAGTTGTTAAAAAATCGGCTCTGAAATGTAAAATTGCCCCATTTGAAAAGTCGAAGTTCAATGGAACCAAACTGATTCATAGGTGCAAATGTGATTCCTCATTTGTTGATGAGGGCAAATTGTCACATACCGAGGGTCCAAAGGTAATGTGAGGTCAAGTGTAAAAATAGCTGAAAAATGTAAAATTGACCTCATTGAAAAGTTTAAGTTCAATTGAACCCACCTTGGTTTATGAGTAAAATGACAAAGCCATCATTTGTTATGAGGTCAAAGGTCAAACTATCAAGGTCAAAGGTGAGGTAGACCTATCATTCACAAACCGTGACAGCAGGCGACACAAGCACTCCGAAGACCGATGTATTTATTGTTTATCTCCTGGCTTTTAGACAAACGGAGGAATTGCAAATGGATGCAAATTTATGTTGCCATGCCACCATTTTGTTTCTTTCCCCAGTTTGCCGCTGGGCCCAACCTCTTAGGGTTATTCTCTTCCAACTGTCGCGAGCATCACACACAGTTAAAAATTTAAGACAATAGGTCAAAGGTCAAATGTCAAAATTTGGTAGTCAAATTTACAGGGGGTATTGGGCTTCATGTGTGTAGGAGTTGTTATTGACAAGTTAGGGGGACACATTCATTGTGAACCAGCATAAACCATGCATACGATCACTCCCTCACATATGACTTGTTTTTTTATGATATACCCATATTTCTACTTGATTAACAGCAAAAGTGATAGTTTGATTGTTTATTACCCTTGGTGCATTATCATCCCTTTTTTTCAATTAACCATAGAGTCACTGTTATTGCCTATCTTGGGTCAAGGTTTTTCAGTATAGAAATAGTATCATGTTTATGTCATTTCTAATCTTAAAAAATAAGGACAGAATTATGAAAATTCCCACATGCCTTTCGTGTTCATTCTTCAACTTTTTTGAATTCAATTTTTTGGCAAATGATGAACGATTTGGTCATAGTAATGGGTCGTATGAAGTGGATTTAACTAGATCCATAATTTTGGACAGTTAATTTAGTTTAATCAATAAAGGTCCCAAGTTGAATGGGGTTATAGGCCAGGCTTCAATGGACAGGCAGTGTGGGCCAAACAGGAAGTGGGATTCTACTAGGAAGTGGGCGTACTAGGAAGTGGGGGAGGGTAGGGGATTTTTAACTCTTTGTGTTGGATTGTGAATATTTCGTATAATAATTCAAAACCACTTAGACATGATCACCCTAAAAGGGTAACTATTCAACATTAGATGTTTTGCGCAAACAATTTGGAATCCAAACAATGATTTTTAACCTATTCATTGATATAAATAAATTTTTCTTTCTCTAGATTTTGAACCTATTTGTTAATTTGCAACATATTAATTTTTTTACCCAAATAGCAAATATCCATATTTTATAATACATTTAAGTATATACATTTGCAGCAACTGCCCTTTCCAAAAAGGGAGATAGAACCAAGGGGTACTCTAGGTTCTTTTTTTGCCATCCCCCCAAACACTAGAACCTCCAATCCACCTTAAACATAATACAATTAACAGAGTTTTTATTGCTCTCCGCTCTCTCTCTCTCTAACCCTCCCTCTTTAGGTCACACCCAATAGCATGCTCAACATGCAAATATCTGTTGCAATAAACTGTGCTAGAATAGATGCATGGTTGTTATCCACTTCCAATATGAAGTGAAAATGTATTAGCAATAGTTTCATGACTGATCAAAGGGGTTGAAAGCAATTCACTGTTCTGGTGAGATTTTGATGATTCTAAAACTCTTTTATTGATCTGATCAGTGTCCTGAGCTTATTGTGGATGTGATTCAGATAAGGCTATATCTGCACAAAATAAATTTGTTACCAAAATTCACAAACGGCAACAAACAATTCTTTATTTGCATGGACTCAGCAATTCTGAACAGTTTGAAGTCCTACATTCGAGGGTTTAGGCAAAAAGGCCCCATCCGCAATAGCTGGCCTAATAGAACACAACTGACAAATGACAGCTATTGCAGATGGGGCTTCTTGCACGAACCCTCGATAGAGAGAGAGAGTGTTTTTGCCTCTAGTACTATGGGCACTGGAGCCAAATTCCTGCGCACTTGTCAAGCAATTTACTTGCTTACCGGCCATGTAGTGGCTATCCGGATTTGACCGGGAACCCTGGGTGCAAGGCATCCAGACAATGACAATAAAGCTCATTCAATAAGAGTCCTTGAATAGATATGATCCGTATCAGCCCCCACCTCGTCAGGAACCTCGCCTATGAGGAGGACACTAAAAAAAAGCATTGATAAAGAAGGCTAACCAGAGTGCTCTGGCCTGGAAAGCGGCTTGATCTCTGGGAGAAGAAAAGCAAGAAAGGCACGAAGGATAAAAAGAGGAGGGAGTGATTGAGTAAGTGGGAAGGAGAGAGGGAAGGGAAGAAGGGAAAGGAGGGAAGGAAAAAAGGAAAAAAGTGGAAGAAAGGGGGAAAGTAAAGAAAGAAGGAAACGGATGGAGGAGGGAAGAAAAAGGAACAGCAAAAGGAAAAGACAGTTGAGGAAAGAATGAAGGATGGGAGAAGGAAAGGGACGAGAGGGGTAAGGCTAGCACACAGGACCAAAATGACCCACACTGGGAAAATGGGGGGGGTTTTTTCCCCCACCAAATCCGGTTCTGCCTCTGGTCCCTGGAATGCTGCCTATATAGCACCAAATACACTATATGACAAGTCAGCCATAAGCACCAGGCTGACTGGTATGTCCTATTGTTGTTTTATGTTGGATGTAATTACTAGTATTCTCAGAATATTACACTAATTCTATGGTGTCACTCATGAATGATTTTCTACTCACAGAAAATTACACTGTGACGATCAACTTAATAATAATAAAAGTGAGCTTTTATATAAAAACTATAACATATCGCTATTTCACGGAGCCGTTTAAAACTAAATGGTCGTTTGTTATCTGTATCAATGCATCTGATTCTATTTGTGCCCTTTCACGTCACTTGCAATTCGACGTATTATGAAACAGTACACCATAACTCGTCATCAACCCTAATATTTCCATATTCAGAGCTAACACAAGAGCTATGAATATTCAATTTTGTTCCAGAATGACGTTTTGTTTACAACGGTACGCGATGTATCGAAATTAGTTAGAGGGGGTGATAGAGTTACGCATCCGTGTTCGGTATCCTAGGCCTATCGTTTTGGAGAGCAGGTAAAAATCCATTTTTTCTTCAGTGGAAACATAGGTCCATTTGTTTTTGACAAGACAATAGTCCCCTCTTTGCGGGTTTGAAAAGAAAGCGTACAGAGGCTTGTAATTTTTGCTAAATTTTAAACAAATTCCATAAGAAACCAATTTTAAAAAAAGAATGGGAAAAATAAACAGGAGTCTCTAAATTTTGAGAAACTCAGAGAGATAAGCTAGTTGTAGGACGCGTTTCGATTAACTCTGATCAAAATACTTGATATGTTTTGGTTTAACTCATCAGATACTTGTGCTATGCTTAATTTTGTTCGACCTGGTATTTGGTAAATTTTTGATGTGAAAAGAGCATTATAATCACATCATTTAGGCATCATGAATAGGATAATGTCATTTAGTATAATGTGTAAGTGACCTTAAAAAATAACACAAGATGCAAAGCAGTAGTTTTATTACATTAAATGTTTTTAGTCCACTTTTTGTGACAAATATCTAACATATTTTGATTTCATAGAGTGCGAAATTTAGAAAGAAGGGGATTATTTTATCTTTCTGTTACAATAATTAATGATAGAGATAAGAGCTTTCATCAGTATTAACATGTTTGAACTCAATAAAGCAAAGCCTACTTGACTTTTAGTACAAGTAAAGAGTGCCAGAGATGGACCTAAGACCAGCTTATTGAGATCGGATGGAGTACAATTAGGATTCTATTTTTGTTGTTTTGACTAAGAGTCAAGCCTTAGAGGTTTGGTTTTTTATGATTCAGGTTGTAGGACTTCTGTATTTGTTAAACATGTTTCTGCCTAGACTATATCAGGTAGGCACTGAAAATGTTGTAGGCATAAACCAAAATAAGATCTCGGCAGCAAGATTTGTACTAGATTTATGAAGATCATTAAAAGTAAGGTGGAAAACCCTGTTTAGGCTTGGGTTTAGTATGATTTTAGGGTTAGAGAGACCGTGTAAGTTAATGAGCCTACGATGTGAAATGATAGGCCTACTGAAGTTTTGTAGGTCTATCGTTTACATCATGGCATTCTGAGTTTTTTATAAGGTTCAAATATTCCGTGATCATGAGGTACAGTCAAAACCAAAATCCGCAATGTCTTGTTGATGCATAAAAGTGCATATTCATGAGATGACGTCATTTTCGTTTAGAAGATCTAGTAAATCCTTCAGAG
>JAMKCH010009479.1:0-44980 GCA_023653785.1 Ophioderma brevispina | reverse complement strand
ACAAGGGACAAAAAAAAATGTTGATGATGGCGGGGCTCAACACTCGCATCTTACAGAGGTCTAATGAGCGTGCAAGTTTCACTGGACCACACCTGCTCTCAGTTGCGTGTACACAAGGTTGGTCAATCTGCATGGTGCGCACGACCATGATTGGTTTAAAGTAGGTTGGGTTGGATGTTATAACAAAAATATGGAATTCAAATGTTACAAATTCTCTATTCATTTGGCCTTTGGACTCACAAAACATAATTCATTGAAAGGATTTTCTGCTTTGTTACGCTTGATTGTCCATAAATAATTATAGTCCATTTCTCTATTATCCATGCATGATTGTCATAAATTTGACGCGTTTTACACACACGTCAATATATGCCGTCTTTGTGCGTTTGTGTAAACACACTGGCGCTTTAAACCAGCGAGCGCTGTTCTGGTGCTGCGACCATCAAATCTCGCGGCTGACATTCACTGCACGGAGGTAGGGAAATGGATTATAGTCACAAGCAGACATCGTACTGCCGCACTACCAAATTACTTCAGATGCCGAAAATGGTCACCTGATTCTGTCCCTGACTATGTTGGCTACCAAAAGTAAGTAATGTTAGGGCACACTACTGTATACATTAGGTTAGGAGACTTAAGGTAAGGATAACCAATACAGCAGGTAGGAAGGATTGGTTAAGTATGAAGGTTAGCTACTGACATTGATGAATACCACACAACCGGACACTTAATAAAATGTTAGTCAAACTATGTTAATGGAAACAAGCCAAAAGTACACCACTGAAACTTACCAACACAACCAATTTCTTATTGGGAGTGCCTTTGAAGTTACCTGTTATAGTTAAGTCGCGACGCAGTTACCACCCGCATGGGTACCACATAGCTGGCCGCAAAAGTGGGGGTAATCATCTACCTGGGTGCACACGCAGTACATTAACCAATAGTCACCCCATACGGGAGTACATGCGTGGGTACTCCCATGCAAATGAGCTCTGGCTCGTTGTGATTATTTTAGTATTCTTATCCATTATCTAACATTTTTGTCACACCTATGTTCATGTTTGTACACAAAAATGTCATTATATAGGGTTTTGGTGATGCTGACCTCAAATATAGATGTTACAAAGCTTGAAAATGATCAGAAATGGGTAACAACAATGGAAGGTTTGGCGCCTCTAGGGCAAGAGTGCTGCCTACTAGGCAAGCCGGGTAGTGGAGTACATGTGAAGGTAATCCCGTGGAGTAGCTGCAGGGTACTTCATGCTGGTGGCTTAATGGTTACCTGTCAGTCACCTAACTGGCAACTGCAGAGTACACTATAGGATGAGCACTGCCAAGTAAACATAGCTGCTATCCACCAAGTGGCTTGTGTACTCGCAAGTACTTAGTTGTAGTAAGGTAGTGCATCATAATGCATACAGGGGGGGTACCCTTGGAGTTAGAGCTAAGAGTAAACATGCAGTTAGCCTAAGCTATGGGTTCTCCCTTATTTCTTCCTTTTTGTTTAACCGTGAGTACGAATGTGCTGTGAAATTTCATAATTGCGAAGTACCTTACACATCTGTGACTTAACTGCGATTGGCTTGACCTAACGTTGTGAACACGGGGGTCACGCATGTCTTACTATTGAGGATGGAGCTATCGGGGCCCATGTACAAGGGACTCATGGCCAGTTGAGGTAAGATTGGGTTTCACTGTTTGAGAACCATCACATCAGGTTTTACATATACCGTGTACCACTCGGGTTTTTTATAAGCCACCTTCGGTTATAAGCCCCACCCCAATTTTTAAAGAAATACAGGTGCTAGCATAGCACCTTTTCCCGGGGTATAAGCCCAGGTGGTAATTTTAAGCATTCAGGAAACAATTGGCATATTACAACAAACCAATCTCAATTTTAAAAACTTTGAACATTCCATAGAGCCATCAAAGTATGACCCAATGCAGTGGGGGATGGCTGGTTTTACTAGAATGGTACGGTACCTGAGGAATGTGATGTGAAATTGACTTCTGCACCACAAAAGTGTACATAAAATGGTAAGCTGGTGGATAATATGCTCGTGAAATATGTGCAAGTTTGTATTTGAGATTGCTCCCAAGTTCTAGGCCCTCGCCCGGATAAGCCACCCCAATTTTGAAGTAAAATCTTCCTTTTTGGGGGGTGGGCTTATACCCGAGTGGTTACGGTACTCTTGTAGAGTAAGTTAATCACCAAAGTATTCATCTTTGTGACTTGTTCTCAAAACAGCTTTATCCAGAGGTAGGCTGGAGGTGTTTCTTACAAGTAACAGCTTGTGGGTATTTCTAAACTCCCTATGACATTCAAACAATAAATAGCAATCATTTGGGGATGGTCAAATGTTTCAGAATACTTCTGGAATTTGTAAGTCAACAATGGGAATTGAACTAATCATCGCTCATTGCACATTTTCATCACAATCATGACATTTGTATATATATTCTAATAGGCATTTTTGAAACAATATTAGCTGAGCGATTCTATCTTTGGTAAAATTTAATGGTTTTGTCTATAGTTTGGTTAGTTACTTGCTCTCCCCTTTAAACAATGTGTTATCAGCAGCATGAAATAACATACTCAGTGCTTCCCTAAATATGCTTTAGATAATTTAATTGCATTGCTTTGCATACTGCAAGGGTATTTCACATTTTTGCCCTCCAAAGTCTTCAACAAATCAACCGATTCAAAAAGGTAAAAATGTGAGGACACTCTTATTCCATACCAATGGGTATGTCCACTGAAGATCAAAACCAAAGAAACTGTGTTTTTTTTTTTTACATAACAATTCCACAAGTCTGGTTTGGTTTGTAGCAACACCGATATGCTATTTAAAAACTCATAATACACACAGGCCTGTAACCAGTGTGTGGGGGGGTCCCCCAATTTTAAAAAGACCCCAAAACCCCCTAGAAATGGCTCCAAAAGGCCAAAAATTAGGGATTTTATGCTATATTGTCAAAAAAAGGTTAATATTTTGGTAAAAAAGGTCAATTTTTGCCAAATTCACCCCCCCAAATTTGGGGTCAAAGGTCCCCTTTCGGGAAAAAAAATCGCCCCTCCTCTAAAAAAATCCTGGTTACGGGCCTGTAAACACATGCACATTTACACAAACAAACAAAATACCAGCCTAAAGTTTGAATCACTACACTCTATTTCACATTCTTAAACAGCTGTGAAAATGTAAGCAATTTCATTGGCTGATGCCCGTGTTCAATTGGACAACTGAACCCAGGTGGTACGCAATGCGTATTGATGTTATTTTTAGGTTGAAGCGCTGGCATCATACCACGTTCTGCTACGTTCGCGCGCACCTGCCAACGTTGCGTCTCGTTGCGTATGATCGTTGCGTTCAACGGGTTGTTCGATTGTTGTCACTGGGTGGTGGCAGTCCTTTCCTGTTGTATTTAAGCCGTAAAGTATTGCGAAATTGAGTTAAAGATGACCTTAAATGATAAAGCTGTTTAAGAATGAGAATAAAGGTTTGATTTTGGGAATCGGTACTCTCTTTATGACAAATTGAAACCGGCGACACCATTATTTTTGCGTGGAAGAACGAGGCCGGAGGCCGAGTTCTTCCACGCAAAAATAATGGTATCGCCTTGGTTTCCATTTGTCATAAAGAGAGTACCGGTTCCCAAAATCATACCTTTATTCTCTAACTAATGGTTATATCAATGAAGATTCTAACCAAAATTTTCTTATATTTGAAATCAAGATTTCCAAGATAGTATTAACCAGTACTATGGTAGCAACACTGATATGCTACACATGCATATTTACACACACACAAATAAGATCATGTATTATACCGCTTTGGAAGCAAACACTTGACTACTGCCAGTAGATACATCACTAACTCTGTATAACTTGATGAATGCAATGAGAAATAACAAATAACCAAAATCAATGTTTATTGACAGTGAAATATTGATAAATATATATATAACACAACTTGCATGCATGCACAATCATGTTAGCAATTTCAAAATTCTCAATATGTTAATAATTTAACAATTATATGTATACTGGGAAACAAGTTACTTTCATATTAAATTAATTTATTTTGGGAAATTCTGTCAGTGGTTTCACTTTGTAAAAGTTAATTAACATGGAGTTAAACAGCAGTGACAATTATTGCACTAAAACCTGCCATATCCAGTGGCGGCGCCAGTGGGGCAATTTTCCCCCTATTTTTTCTTTCCCCTAGATTTCCCCCAAAATGGATTTTTGGCAAAAAACAGCGATTTGGCCAAATTCGTTCAAATATCAGCGCTTTTTGGGCCAAAATTTGCTAAAAATCTCAAAATTTTACTCTCTCAGAATTTCACTCCCCCAATTTCACTCCCCCCCCAGAAAAAGAAGTCTGGTGCTGCCACTGGCCATATCCTTATCTGTAAGGACAATGTTCAAAATCTAGCACATGCCAGTATATTCATTCAAGTATTTTGGATGTTATCATCATACCCAGAACCAATCTTTGAAATTCTATGAAATATTACTAATGGGCCAAAGAACTGCATCTGGGGAATTGAGAATGTCGCCGTGCATGATACATGTGGTGTCTTACCTGGCTAATTCCTCTATGTAAACCTTCTACTGCAGTGAAGAAGGGCGTGGTGAGGTTGAAATTCTTAGCATCTACTGTGGCACCATTCTCTAACAGGAATAACACAATCTTCTGTTGGAGAGAAAAAGTGTAAAGTTCTGTTACTTACTGCAAAAGTCTGACAGATATTTATGGATGTAAAACTTATCTTGCAGCCACTGAAGTACACACTACCATAGATTCCACAAAACTTTGCGCATCAACATAAATGATCATATGGGGAAGTGCCTCCACCATGAGTCTCATTTTCAGCCTCATGGTATATGCATACTTACCAACATTGAAAACCCAAAAATCATAATGCATGTGCTGCAAACACCTCATCATGAAAGCCCTTATGGGTGGTGTTTATTTGTGGTCCACTTTAAGGTCTCTAGTGGAGTACACAGCTCTGATGTTACTGGATTTTTTGAGTTTCTGAAGCTGCAGGAAGTGCTTCAGGAGCCCAGAAAATATTTAAGGGCTTTTCCGGCAAGTATTTAAAGATTTGTTTGAAATTCCAGAAATAGGGACATCCCTATTTTTTGCAATTTTGAAAGTTCAAAATAGGGATGATTCCTAACAAACAGGGAAGGTTGGCAGGTATGTATATGAATGGCCCCACTTTTCATGCCAATTTCAGATTGCAGCACAGAGGTTGGTAACTTTTGCAAGAATTCATACAAATTTCTTGAAGAAATTTGGCCAATTTCCGCAATCTGGAACCAAAATTCCCCAGATTTGCAAAAATGGTCAAATTTTTCAGAAAAACTTGACATTTTTTGCTTAATTTGGCCCCCAATTTGCATCTTTGGTATAGATATGGAACCAACTTGATTTGAGATGATCTTTGACCTTGGAATGCGACCTTTAACCTCATCAGCTCATGAGGATGCTCATATTGCACCTATAACCCAAGTTTGGGTTCAATGGAATTTTATGTTTTTAACTGGCATCAAAACTTTCACACAACTTTAACATCCAGACAGACAGACACACTGACTGACAGACAGACAGACTGGCTGACTGATTAGTGCCCTCTGACTAGCAGGCAACACATTAAAACAAAGACAATCACTTACAAAATGACCATTTCTGGCGGCCATATGGAGTGCAGTGTTAGCTGTTTTCTTTTCTCTGGCATTGATGAAGTTGGGTCGAAGGTCACGGAAGAATACAATAAGCTTCTGCACCGTGTCCAATTCACCAACTTTGCAAGCCTTGAAGAAAAGTGATTCCCACTGGAAGAAGTTACCAGGGAAGACTTGATAAAGAAACCTGCAACAAAACATGCATCAATGTGATGTAGATGTAATTTTGTACAGGATCGAAGCAATATTGCCAATGTTCTCTCATTGTTCTTGTTACGGTCACCTTGACCAAGGCCAAAACCACCTCTAAACTACGGATTCAAACTCCTGAATAACTAGACAATACACTGTGAACTTGATTACAAATTTTAAAACAAAGTATTTATTATAATTGTGTGTTTAAATCACTCTCATTAAAACATCGATTAGGTATCAATAATCAAAGATTTATCTATAATAAAGTTGTTAATTAATAAACTACTAAACTTACTACCTGGTGTGTGCCGCGACGCGGGCTACAGCAAGATTACTATAAAGATGCAGAACTTGCAGTCCTGGCGAATATTCCAGCGTAAAACTTCAATTTCCAATAGTGGGACGTGTCCACGGACGACTTGTCCTTACTGAAGAAAACCAGCTCCTAATGACTCCCGAAGCTCGGAGGTCGACTAAACATAAAGTCCAAAAGTGCTGTAGCTTGTTTATCCTTGGATAACTCAGAGGCCACAAAATACGGAAACCGAGGACGGCTACACAATCGGACGAAAACTACTGGAGCTGAGACTACTATGACAATGTCCACTACGGACACTGTGTTCTATTGACTGTGATTACTGTCACTGTCACTATCAACTTGTAGCAACTGGATGTCACTATACTTGGAGTAATGATGTTATGATACTCTGCCTGCAACTTTTCCCTCAATTGCTTTATATAGCCTCTCAAACAATTCTAGAAGGATCCAGCACAGTCTATATGAGTCATGTACTAAATTTAGTACATTTCATCACAAGTCCTGAACCCACTGGAAACTTCTCCACTGTTCCCATGTGTTCTGTATTGATACAGCACTTTCTCCCTGCCTGTACATGCAGTAGGGCGCCGCCTATCGTTCAGTGATACTTTTCCAGCAGCTTCTACTCAGTTAAGTATTTTTCTAGAAGCTTCTAAACCATTCTTTTTGTTCCACACACACACCAGATATGCACACAAACCAGGTATATTTTTATATTAGGTTACTTAGATTAATTTACAATATTTTATGTGCTAATTTATGATTTCAACTCCCTGTTAGCAGCAAAAGTGAAACAAATTATTGCTAATTCTTGGGGCCTGTAACATTCTCTATATATCATACCCCACAAATACGATAACAACATTTAATACTTGACATAAAGAAACAATTTAGATTCATATTAAGTTTTAAGCCTTAAAATCTCACAAATACTGCAACTAGTTGCACAATCACTTACAGAGTCCCACTTTTAAGGGTCTTGTTCTTGGATGGACTTTCTACAAATATCTGGTGTAGTGAAAAAAGAAAAAAATGTTTTAATTGTGGTCCATTCACATCCCTAGCACGGTAAAGATGAAAACATTTTAAAATTGTTGTTGTATAACACAGAAAATGGAGATAACTGCATAACACGTTCCTCCCTACGCTCATACTTCAGGGATATTTTGAGCTAAGGACTGCATGTGCAGGAACAAGCAAGCACCCATAACTCAGAATGTTAGAACTTGAGTTTATTGGTTAAAAAAATTGGCACAATCAGAAAATGCCATTTTCATCATGGTATCCTAAAGAACTTTGATAAAGTACACACTAGCTTAAAGAAGAGAAACCGAACCTTTAAATGTTTTTGTTCCATCCCATTTACTGTAGGCAATCCAGAGATATGTGCATTGAACTGCAATAGGTAAAAATCCATTATGTGCCACTTTTCTCTACATCAATTATGCAAAAACACAACTGTTTTCTAAACAGATACCAAATTCAAAGATGGGATTACACAGTTCCATAAAGCAACTCATAAAGGTCTGAAAATGATTTGCATGATATCATAAGTGACCTTGAAGTGGCTGTTGAAATTTGAAATGCAAATCACTTGCCTCAACTTTTTTGAAGTCATCTTATAGTATCATGAAAATTAATACAAGGGTGAAATCATTGTTTAATTGGGTGCAATTACTGCTTAATTGGGTGAAATTATTGCTTAATTGGGTGCAACTACTGCTTAATTGGGTGAAATTATTGCTTAATTTCAAGTAACGTTTGGAAGAAGCTTTACTCCATATCATCATACCAGCAACAGGAACAAAATTGACTTCACAAACAGAAATAAAACTTGTAACATTCTGTAATGCTGAGAAGATTACAACCAAACTTTGATCAAATGCAACATGTTTAAATGAGTTGTGGTGCATTGCCCAAAAGTGGCACAAAAATGATTTGAACTCACTGTATAGTCCACCGGGGGGGGGGGAGATGGGGGTTACTGACATAGGAATGAGGTACGGGTATGTGTGGCCCTTCAGACCACATTTCGCACCTCTCCAGCAGTTCTTAAGGGTTCCAGTTGAAGCATAATTCAGTTCTTAAGGGTCCCCTTGGGAAAATGTTTGCCACAGAAGCTAAATTTTTGCCAAATTTAAGTTCCAAAGCCTGCAAATTTCTCAAAATTTTTTTTTTTTTTTTTTTTTTTTTTTTTTTTTTTTTTTTTTTTTTTTTTTTTTTTTTTTTTTTTTTTTTTTGCGTAAGCCCCCCCCCCGGGATAGTCCATTTCTCCATCTCCATGCAGCGATGTCATAACCTTGACCCAGCTTTTACGCAGGATTGCCTGTCTTTGTGCGCGCGTGTAAAACGCCATCGTTTTAAGCCAGCGCATGCGGTTTACTAGTGCGACCATCAAATCTCGCACTGACATCACTGCATGGAGGTAGGGAAATAGAGTATAGTTAAAGAGTGGCCATAGCAAATGAAATGAAATAAAGGGTGTTACAAAGATCAATTCTTACTTTGTAATCTGATACTGATCTTAAGTAATTTAATCCACGATTTAGTGTCCAAAAAGCGATTCCCTGATTGAACCATTTTTTTAGGCAGGCTGTAGCGAATCATCCTAATAGCAGCCACATTGACTGAGCAGGTGGTTACCTTCAGGAAGCAAGTGTTAAAATCATAGAACTAGTTTTTAAAAGATATAGGTCTAGGTGGATTTTGAAAATTCATGTCATTTCCACATCAATGTGAACATGAGTTAGTAAATATTTCCAAAAACAAGAAGCGGCTTATGTATCAACTTAATGTGACAGGAGGAGATGTTTTTGAGGATACGAATTTCTCTCAAATTGCACTTGATTGGTTGTAGACCACCTACCGAGAACGTTTCGAAGCTTTATTGGACAAACAAGCACGAAAGAAAAACGCAAACCTTGTTTTGAACTTGCCTGCTATCGTAATCGTACCTATAGAAAACCATGCTTTGAATTTCTGTCGTGCATGACAGAAATTACTAAATCATCATCTTATTACATAAAGAAGGCATATTCGGCTTATTCACTTCAGCATGACAGAAATTACTAAATCATCATCTTATTACATAAAGAAGGCATATTCGGCTTATTCACTTCAGATGTGATCTAATACATTGGTAAGCATTCCAAATATGCAAAAAACCTGGTTTCGAAAAAAATTGAGGGCGCTTCTCTCTGGAAATCTCATGTCTCTTTAAGCATGTGTTAATTTACCTCATATTGTTGGTGGTCACTTGGGTTGACGTCCACTATTTCATGAGATGACAAACCGAGTAATCTCCTCATGGTTACTACAAATGTGAACAAAGCAACAGAGAAAAATACAAAGGTACATGATTACAATAACAACTCAGATTGTTTTCTGCCTACATCCATCATGATTCAAATGGCTCAATTTCATTATCTCTAATCCTTATGAACTATAGTATGCAGTCAAATACCTTACATGCTGGGAGTGGAAACACAAAAGGTAAAGATTTAATTCAACCCACCTTTAGCAGGCCCTTTGCCATGAGTAAAATCATCCAGAAACTCCCCAGTCTGCAAGTCCCTTAGCACCAGTCTCCTGTCAGATGTTACACTCTCACGGTTCTGGAGAAGATAAAAGCCTCCTCCATTGGTCAGATTTAAGTTGATTACCATGGTCAGGCACAGGTCATTGATGGTCACAGACCTGTTTGAAGAAAGATCTGGGTCAAGATTTTGGCCAAAACCTAATCCCCCGCTGTAAAAAATGAACCAGCCTGTACTAGCTGCGTGCACTGCGTAACCATTTAAACACACGCATAAACCCTTGCGTGACAACACACTGTCTAATATCATCTCATATTAGATAGGCAACAACCAATGATATTGCATGTTTGCATAATAAGCCCGCCCACTGAATGAAAATAGCTTTTACTAGCAGAAAACAGATTTGGTATTATTAAGAAAATTGAGAAAAACTACATCCTGTGTGTGTAAGGTATACTGTAAAAGTGGAAATTTTCGCGCTACATTAATTTTCGCGCTTTTCGCGCACTTCTGAGCTAGCGCGAAATTAAAAACCCGCGAAAATGTTTATTTTGTGTGTAGGTCTATGTAGGATAGCTGAAAAGAGCGAATTTAAAAACAAGCAAAAATGTTAAAAATCGCTGAAACGCGAAAAATTACACGCGCGAAAATTATCACTTTTACAGTAAGTCTGATGACAAATAATTGGTCCATAATTGCGGACACACTGTACTGATGTTGAGTGTATCTCCCTCCCCTAAATTTGTATCTCTTCTTAAGCAGCAACTTGAGTACAATTGATTTCCAACATTTAAGAGGAATTTTGTGATACAAAGCTTTTCGCCAAATGATTATATGATCTGAACCATTGGCCTAAATATAGTATGGGTGTCCAATATTACATACAGATGTGATCTACTCTAAAAGAATTCACAATTTAAGGTGCTTTGTTCTCTATAGAGCGTCATATAAGTGCAATTATTATGTGACCTGCTCCCACAAAACCAGGACAAAGTCGCCAGAGTACTTTGGGAGAAAGAGGTCAATAAACTTGTGCAAAATCAATAGAAAACAAAAGAATTTCAAGGCATATATTGATTTTTTGATGGACAAAAGAAAGAGCAATGCTTATCCGGGTTTTGTGGGAGCAGGTCACTTATTATTATTATTAATTTGTATTTTTGGTCTATAAAAGCAAAGAAATTACAACACTGTGTCCTATGTGACTGAAGCACTGTGATTTGTACAAACATTCAAAACAACAAAACACACGATCAGAATCAACTGAAATTTTTGAAGCTTTTCAGGATAACTGTTGAATTGTTAATATGCACAAAGTCGCTAAGAGCTCAAAATGCACCTTTAAGTAACTCACATGTTCAGTGACAATACAATGATCAATCCCTCTCTCAAAAAAAAATTACCTTGGTAAAGTCATTGTGTCAAATCTGTCCTTCATCTTCTTGGCAACGATATCTCGAGTCTGCAAGAAAATGGTAAAACTCTAAATATCACCCTCATATCCATTATGGATTACTGAGGCATGTTTTTTGTAATTATATCTTGCTTTAAACCCATCCTAAACAAATGTCAAGACATCACATTTCTAGGTTAATGGAACTGATTGATCTGGTGCCTATCAACCTCAAACCAACATTACCATATTTCTACTCCTCAGATTATCAAGTATACTTGAGGATTGCAAATGTTACACAGCTATACAATCAGAGTATGCCACATAATTATTACTTAATCCATTGCAAATTCATGGCCACATGTGGTCCAGTGGATAAAGCGCCCGACCCACACGCCAAAGGTTGTGGGTTCGAGCCCCGCTGTGGCCAATGCATTTCGCCCTTGAGTAAGGCACTTTACCTCAATTACTCCTCTCTACACAGGTGTATATATGGGTACCGGCATTATTCAATGCTGGGAAGGTAACAGGCTCACTGTGGAGGAGGTGTAGCGATCCCCCTACAGCCACATTATATGGTGGAGTCTGGCCCAATCGCTTCGCAAGAGAATATGGGCAATCTGTTCCTGTGTACGCAGGTCCATCCCTTTTTTTAAGTGCCTATAGAGCATAATCAACAACAGTTAAAGATCACATACACTGGCACATGCGATCAATGATATATGAGAGACTTTAGAGGGACACAGGCACATTTTCAACAAAATCTGACCATTTTGGGGCCATGATCTCTAATGACCTCTTGATGACCTTTGACCCCACTCATTGGGGGTAACTTGCAAAGCATTGCCCAAGGACCATTGCATGCTAATTCCATGAAAATGTGCACATATATGTGGAAACAGCAAGCAATTATGTTTAGGGTTAACATTTGGGTCAACATTTTTACACAGACAGATACACAGACAGACACACACACACACACACACTACCAAAGCAAATCCTATGTGCCCTCTTGCAGAAAACAGAAAAAAAGTTAAACTGTGTACAGTGGCATGGGAAGATTGTATGACCCAGGTGAGCATTGCCAGGGGATTGACGAACATGGGTAGTTGTGTCATGAGATAAGCTACCCGATGACAAAGACTGGTCGGAATAGCCATTACAGAAAAAAATATTGCTGAACTTTTTGTAATCAAATGAAAGACATGTCCATCCATCCATTCATCCCATTGCCATTTCATAAATAGAATACTACACAATCTTCCCAAAAATATGAATTCCTATACTGCATTCTACTTTTGCCAATCACTATTTATCCTCATCTACACAGAGAATTAAGTTACACAGAGAATTAAATTTTCTTAGATTGCTTTTGATTCTTAGAACTTACCTCAGCCTGTATTTTCGCAACATGATCCAACCATTGCTTGCAGGCATTCACATCATACTTGATACTGATCCTCTGAACCTCTGCAAAAAAGTGAGAACTAAAAATGATGCATACCTCCACTGAACACAAGCAGAGAATAATTTTATAACTTTTGACATGGTGGGATCATACACGACATTAGTTTAACCAAAAAGGAGGAAGATTTCTGGCAGTTAAGATCAATATTAGCAGTGATATTTGTTTTACCTTGTGTATAAACTTCCAAATCGTCTCTGAGCTCCTTGCGACGTTTGACCATAGGCAAATTGTTCATGATAGCAGGAAGACTCTCCAACTCATCTTTGATGGCTCGCGTCAGGTGCTCAAGCTCTTTCTTTTGTAGATCAGAAAAAAAAGAAAAATTCATTTACAAACAAAAAACCTTAACACAAGCAGCATTACATTATTACCCAATAGGGCTGTCTACGCTGACGTCACAAGTTGGCCATTTTGAGGGTACGGGGAAGTTATAGGGCGGCCATTTTATGGTGATGATTCCCAAATCATAAAATGCGCCAAATTTTTACCTGAAGTGATAGCAGGAGACTGAAATGGTAGCCGCTAGTTAGGAAATAACATGCAAATTTTAGAATGCCTATTCGTTTCATTTGCATGCTAGAAACAATCCAAGAAATGGTCATAAAGGGTGCCAAACGGCCTCGAATCATAGAAGTGACACGTTTGTTATCACCTCTATCACCTCCGAGGAACCAGGGCTGCGATGAACTAAAATTCGGAGTTATTAGAAAGTACGCGCAGTGTTGTGTGACGTGAAGTGATACTGTGCAACGAGGGCCGATGATAAAGGCTAAGCACCGGCAAGTGACCCGGATGAGTAGACAGCCCTATGATATTGGGAGTGGATAAAAAACAGAAATACATGCCAACAATTTAATAATTCTTTTTCCTGTACTGGAATATTTTTAGTTTCTTTTGCACAAGTTGGTTATTAGACTTGAGTTTAGGGTAATATATTATTGCTCAGTTGACAGTTCTGTATTAGGCGATCGGAAAGTCAATACCTGTAACTGAATATGTGATGCGATCTGGGAAAACCCGCCATATGGTGGAAAATTTATATTTTGAGTTTTGACAATCATTGCAAAGTTTGAAATATAAAGTTTCCATAACTTTTTACTTCTTTCTTCTATGATACAAATATAAAAAGTTATGCCTTATACAATTTGACAAAAAATAAAGTACAACATAACAGATTAAGGTATTTTCTTTATTTTTTCAAAACTGTCCTGTGCGACATGTGGCGGGTTCTCCCAGATCACATCACATATAACTTGCATCGCCACAAACTTGAGTCCAAGAACAAATTTATCATACCATTTCTACTACTCTGCTAAACCAAAAGAATTCCAAAGCTTTTTCACTGATTTGAGACATTTAAATCACCACTTGAATCCTGTCCACAGCAGCAACTTTGAATGGTATTATTGGAAAATCATTGCCAAGGTACATTATAAATAAATATAAATAATAAATAAATGCATTTATATGGCACTCTGTTGAGAACACAGAATCTTGGCACATGTATAGTGGCTCGCTGATATGGTGCATACTCTTATGACAGTTATCCAATTACAACACTTGATGTTATGATAAAGTACTGTACACAGGATTGTCACTGGACTGATTTTAGTGCCAGTTAAATTTTCATTGTTTTTTTCTCAAAATACTCTCATCCATGGGCAACTTTCTAGCAGTTATCGAGGCAAAAGGTACCATTTCTCATTTTTTTCTGTTAATTGGCAAGGCCTTTCCCTCTAGTGCCGGTTGGTCAGCCAGAGTGCTGCATAGCTGTTTGAAAGTCTTATTTATTATGACAAAACCAGAATAAAACAAAAACTATCGCCGGCGACACACTTTTGACAACTGATTTGGAATATTTAGTCGACTAACTACATTCTGTGTAAATTTTACGAAATTTCATTGCGGGCAAATATGATTTTTCTTAAAAATCTGTTTTTCCACGTCTTTCAATGGCGAATGGACATATAGAGGGCGCTATAACATACAAATCATGACCTTCCTAGGCCTATATGGCAAGATTCCCGCAATGGATTTGTCTGATTTTTGCAGAGATGATAGCTCCTGCATGTCCCTACTTATATAAGTTGTCAAAATTGTGTCGCCACTGCTTAAAATTGTTCTAAAAATAAAAGAGACAATTTGTACGGGGACAAACAGCTGTGGCTGATTGCTGCCAATAGGTGTTAACGAGTGTAGCGACCATTACATGTAAAAAGTGTGGAATTTGGGAAGCTCCTTCCCAAGAAATTAGGGTATTTGACAAGAAATTTTAGAATTTGGAGAGAAAGTGTACCTTTTTGTACACAAAAACATATACATTTTGGAAAATTTGGCAGCTGGCTTCCCGGGAAATAAACAATTTTTCTTGCCCTGGTGGTGACAACCCGACTGTACACTAGTGCTGCCTTTTGAATTCACAGTTTCAACTGACAATACATGACACAGTATAGGTCCAAAAAAATTTAAACAACCTGAAAACAACTCATAATATAGTAATAGTTGCATATAAAGAAAACATGTTAGTACATTTCCAAGTACTTACTAATCTATTAACAACAGCTCTGGCTTGGCGTAGCTTATATCCACACATAAAATATACACACATATATGCACATATGGCCTCCGTGTTACCCTGATGCAAGGAAAAAGAAAAACATGTTACAAATTTTGACTACAACTGCGATTTACATGTACAGGTATTAACTTTCAATATATGGGACCAATGCTTTATGACCCCTCTGAAGAATGTTTGTGTAAAGGTGTGTTATATAAATTTCAAACTGTCCACAAATTACTTGAATTACTTGTATAATATTTTGAAGATTTGACAAAATTTGATAAAGCATAAACTCAGTTGTAACTACACTCTTCAAAAAAAATAAGGGCAAAAATAAAGCAGGTGTGCCAAAGTTGATTGTGACATCATGAACCTGTTACCAACATTTTTGTGTCTTTGCATATGATCTGTCAGTTTCTAAGCCAATGCAAACCATGTGAAAAAGTTTAAAATGTTGCAGAGCAATCTTTAGACCATTCCCTACTAAAAATGTTTCTATGTCCTGACATGGTCAAAATTATTCACAAAATACTTTTGACCCTTATTTTATTTTGAGCAGTGCATATCAAATTTCCTCTAAAAGGATGATTTCAATCCAAGTTCCAACTAATACTGAAGTTCATTATTTCAAAATTAATTCCAAATACCTTTCACCCCAAATTTCATGAGAAATTACCAAATCTTACCTCGGCCAAATCCTGAGAATCCACGGGAGTATTGATTCGTATGATTTTCTCATAGGTACGAAGTGCCAAGTTGATAGTCCAGCGGTCATTCAACATTACCTCAGTAGTAAAAGTCCCTGGCACAAAGGAATTGACCAAAGCACACAGGACTCGACTGTCCACTAGGTCATCCAGAGACTAGAGAGAAAACAATTACTCAATTAGCCATTATATGCTACAGATAGAACTTGAAAAGCAAGTTCAAAGGATTTTTGAAGCCTGAATTCTTCCATTTTTTGTATTTTAAACTCAAGTTTAGCATTTTCAGGCAGTTTAAAGAGTTAATCTGATATGAAGATAAAAAATACATCGCGGTCCCTGGACTGCGAGTGTCGTCTGCCGTCGCGGTTTGTGAATGGGGGCCAAAGGTCACATGAGGTCACCAAGGTCACATGATGTCATCAAAGTCACATGAGGTCACCAACATGTCACCCTAACCTACCCCCTCCTTTCCACCAAGTTACATCATCGTAGCCCTTACGGAACTCATACGGCATGCAATATATTAAGGGTTAACATTTTGACCACAGACACACACACACAGACATACGACCAGAGTAATCCCTATCCCTATGTGCCTTCTGCAATTCTTGCAGATGACACAAAAATTAGAACGCAGGGTTTTTGGATTAATTTAGGGGTAGCCACAATTTGCGCACCCACTGCAGTCTGCACCCAGTTGAATTGAGCAGCCTTGACGGAACAAAGTACAGTATCACATGCACTTTATTCCGTCAAGGCTGCTGAATTCAACTGGGTGCAGACTACAGTGGGTGCGCAAATTGTGGCTACCCTTAGTGAAAAAAATGAAGATTCTCATGTCTGATTTTGGTTTCCTCTATGTTATTGACGACTTAACAATTTGAAGTACCGTGACCCCAGACCCATGCCATGTCTGTGTTTTATCAACCATTTCATATGCACTAAATGAATTGATGGCCTACCTTTATAGTGTAGTTTGAACCTTGTAGACGATCTGAAGTGTGCAAGGTACAGGGTACTTTGGGTCTTCCGGTAATGTACATCATAAGTACCCACCCAAAATGACTTACTGAAATACCCTGGGCGCTAATAAGTACCCACCCAAAATGACTTACTGAAATACCCTGGGCGCTAATACGGACAAATAGAGTAATTTTTTTTACTTTGCCGAAGTGATTTATACTCAGAATTTTTGTGCTAACAAAGATTATATATTCCATTTTATTTCAAACACTCCCCTTTTTTATGAGAACATTACACTTTCAGAATGGTAGCCTATCCGACAATGCGTTCATAAAATAATATATAAAGGAAAACAATGATGATAAATCTAAACAGACTATAATTCACAAAAATCTTACGCTAAACTGTTTGGTGAACAAAATGACTAGTTAACAAGTCTAGCTCAAGAAATGTGACCTGACCTTAATGTCAGGCCATGCTGTTCAAAGGTCTCCATAAGGCGTGTAAAATGTTTTGCATGACCTTTATGTCAGGCCATGCTGTTAAAGTTCTCCATAAGGTGTGTAAAATGTTTTGCTTGAGCTTTCCAAATATGCCTCTCTCAAATAAATGAGGTTTGATAAATAGCCTGCTTGATATCGCAGCATACACACATATTTAAAGATGGCATGGTTTAGATGTACAAAATTTCTCACTCTACCATATGAATGAAATAGGTTCTTAAAAGTCAAATATGTTGATCAGTTGGGCAATAAGGCTGGCTGAGGAGATGGTTGGCATACCAAAATTGTTTTTTGAAATTGACAATTTGATTTTAGTCTACACATTTGAACTATGTATTTTTACCAATACAAAAAAGTAATGATTTTGTTGGTATTTACCTCAACGTTTAACTTGGCTCCCTCTCTGGTTGTCTGCAAAACAAAAAAAATGTATGAAAGTAATGTATATTGGCTGGTATTCTCAAAGTGCGTCTAACTTTAGACCTGGGTTTAAACCAGGGTTAGTCCTACAAGAGTGGACCTTTTTCCCTTTCAAAATACTGTGAAAGTTAAATGTAATGGGTGAGAAAATTCCAATGGCCCACCCATGAGGAATTTTCTCACCCGTTACAGCACAATTTTAGAATATGTTGGAAAGAAAAAGGTCCACTCATGTAGGACTAACCCTGGTTTAAACCTGGGTCTAAAGTTAGACTCCCTTTGAGAATACAAATGAACACAGAAATTTTAAACTGCAATTGATAAAATTCTTATTTCTATGATAAACAATTTACAAACAAACATACTCTTTCATCAACTTTAATTACTTACCACTGGATATAGTTTTAGGTAGTGGATTTTCAAATCATGACTATGATTCATTGATATCACATGACCATTGGAGATATAATTTTTTTTTAAATGGCATTTGGAAAACATAACTTGCACTGCTGACAAATTTCCAATCCAGTAATGATTACTCACCACCAATTGACTATTGACTATTTCCAAGATGCAGTCATCTGGGTTTGGTGTTGGAATGGACCGATAGTGACGCTTAAACTTCCGCATATATTGCTCCCCGGGAAATTTGACGTGGGATACTTTGGGCTCAGGAGATGGTGACAACTCCTACAATTCAAACAAGAGACAATAGTCTGTAAAGTTTGATTATATGTAAGTATTTTTTGACATGCTACAGTTACCCACTTTTGCTCAATTTCATTAAGCGAAAAGGAGCAGGTTTTCAGTCCTGATGTTAGTTATTTGGTTATTGGTCAAAATAAGCCAAAGCTCAAATTAAATTTTGTTATCAAACTTCATAACAAAGGTTGTGTGGATGACCTTTAACCTGAAAGGTTGTGTGGATGTTGTGTGGATGACCTACAAGTTGTGTGGATGACCTTTAACCTAAAATGTGTTGACTCATCTCAGGATCACAACCCCACAGATTCATGTCACTAAAATTGTGATACTGAAGCCTGACTTTTTATAAAACACTTCAAATTTGACCTAACCCACATCAACACATTCAATTAACTCCTAGATGACCTCTGACCTGAAATGTGTTAACTCATCTCAAGTCCCTTTACCCCAAGTTTATTGTCAGCAAGTTTGGTTGATACTAAAACCTGCCTTCTCATTTGAGAGCACTTTACAGTTGACCTAACCAAAATTGACAATGTACTCCCCTGACCCCAAGATGACCTTTGAACCAAAAGTGTCAACTCACCTCAGTGCCTCCTACCCAAAGATAATTATCAACAAATTTGGTTGATAATACAGGCCGATTTTTCAAATGAAAATCAAACATTTCCAAAATAACCACTTTAAAGGGGCATTTCGTGATCCCCAGCCTCGTCCCCCGACTTACCTAAAAAAAGTTGAGATTTTCATATCATCTGAATCGTTGACATTAGTAATCAATGTGTCTGTAAGAAATTTCCAATTTTGTATTTTCTGTCCGTAAATGGACAGAAATTATAGCACAGTGGCTTATGGGACCGTGGAAAACAAGCATTTGCTCATAACACAAAACCGCAAAGTCCGGATCAGCTAAAAAGTTGTGAAAAAGCTTTTCTCAAGGATATCGAGTGAACAATGAATAAAACAGAAGGTGCTGGAATCACGAAATGCACCTTTAAGGACAGAAGATTAATATATTTCAAGATTTTTCCTTTTCTGAAAGTCACTTTGCCACACCCAAGACCCCCTAAAAAAATAGAAACCATCATTGGTTACATGTTATATTTTTTTTCTAAAAAAATATGCCCTGGATGCAGAGACAAATATTTTATTTCCCTTTTTTTGCCTAATATTTGTACCCCGTTTACCAAAAATATGCCAAAAAATTAAGACTTCAAGCCAGAAGATTCTATATGCTTAAAACCTCACAAATTAGTGTAAATGCAAGGCAACCATTTTTTAATAGCATGAGACATACCGGAGTCGCTTGCTCAGCCATCAATGATGCATCTCCAAACCCAGAGAGTACAGACTCTTGATGCTTTGATTTCTTCTTTTTCTTTTTTTCCGGTGATTGCTGTGGCGTCCACTGTCAATACAAAATTTCAAGTAAAATATAGGGATAGCATCCTATGAGTCGCTTTCATGACTTGTTATTCATCTGTGCGCATGCCGAAGTGCACCAAGCTATAGTTTTGATCAATAAAATTCTAGTATTCATTACTATGGAATATAGTTGAGTTTCTTAAGTTAAAATTTGATATGAAAACAATCAATACAAATGAGCCAATTGAATCTTAAAACTAAAACATTACATAACTTCAATTCAGGGATTTTGTGAAAACTTTATCCCTGGGTAATATTTATTGTATATGGACATGGACTCATTTCAAAGCAACATACCATTTAAGATACCTGATCCATTACAAGTACTGGATCCACCAAGAAACTATCACTTCATTCGCTGATGATATGCATCAATCAGATCAATTTGATCAGCAAATACACCTGCCAAGCCCTCAGGATCTTATGAGCATGACAATTTTTTTACAATGCCATAAGATAGTTTGCAACTGGGAGCATTTATGACTAGGTAAGCTCAAATCTTAGCGGGTAACTCGGAATAAAATAATCTTGACAGTGTCAGTGCTTGGACAAAATATGCCTCTCCGCACACTCTCCAACCTTACCTCTTTCATTCTCCTTTCAAATATCACAAGGGAAACAAAAAAGTGGCAAATTAGTCTTGGTTATTACAAGGTTTAATAATCTATTTCAAACATGTACTATGAATCTATAGATTCCACACCATTTAGACTTCTGGGCAAGTGCTAAAGGTCACTGGACCTTGACTATCAATTTATGTTGCTCTTTCAATACCTTCACATAAATGAGAGCTAGTCCAGACAGCAGTGGAATCCAGTATAAATGGGCTAAATTCATATGGTCAGGTCATGATCAATGCATGGTTGTCACATGCACTGTATGTGGTACCCATGAATTGATCACATGGCCTGTGTAGCCCATATGTTGCCCTTTCAATACCTTAAAAAAAATGAGAGCTAGTCCGGACAGTAGTGGAATCTATTCAACAGCAACTATTATTCAGGCCAAAAAAAAAACAAGTTTGTCTCAGAAGAAGAATGGAAAAAAATCGCAATTGCGAAATGCATTTTTTTTTAAAGAAAATGCTTAATGCGAAATGCGTTTTTCTTTTTTTTTTAATGCATTTTTGAAACATAAAATTAAAAAAAAAAAACATTTTTATTTTTTTTCCTGAAATTTGTACCACTTTGTACCACTAGAAAAATGTAATGCGGAATTTGTTTTTTCTTTGTTTAAGATTTTTGGCCACTTTTTAAATTTTTCAGTTTTTTACAAAAAAAAAAAAATTAAAGTGAGTATAAAACCTAAAAAAAAAATTAGCGATCAAAAACCAATGTAAACACTAAATGCGCGCAGTCTTCCGGGCACAAACTTGTTTTTTTTTCTTGGCCTATCCTGTTAAACATTGCAAAGCATTGTTCTGCTTTCTTGCATACAATACAGCAACATAACAAAAATAACTGATCACTCACTTCAAATGGGGACTTTCACAGAGTATCATGGTCATCCATGCATGAGCTCTTCCAGGCGTTTGCCATGTGAACCAGATATCATGTGTGACAAGTCGCCAGAGCAAATCAAAAATAATGAAAATAAACAATGTGCAAGAAAGAAAATAAAATGCAGAAAAATTGTATATCAACTATACAGTTCATCAAAGGTAGATGTTAGAAACATTTAATAGTTGACTTTTGTCAAGTTAGCTCCGGATCTCTCAGGAACTGAGAATAAGGAGCAGAAAGCTAAGAGCAAGTATTGGCAACGTAAATAATTATGTAATGGTACAATAAAATTTAATTGGGTGTGGCACTATTAGGAAGGATATCACACCCACGCACCACCCAAATACCACGATAGATCTGTTGTATAGAAGTCTCCTGAAGCAGAACCATTTCAAGAGCCACTCACTCAAGGGAATGATCAATGAGAACCATCCAAATACATGGCAGCCCCACAGACTGGATTCAACATGGCAGCTATTGCACTATGCTTTGATGCACTCACATGATGAAATAATCTAAGTCAGATTACAAAATGTATTGTGGTTGATATATTGCGTCTCATTCTAGTGTTGTCAAATAAAACTAAAGGGATGTGTGTGATGGCGGACTGTGATGCACTTATTGCATACACCACTATGAGTTCTAATACGCTCATCCACTAATGGACACAAGTCCGTGGGTTGTACTTGTGATAACATGGACAGAACCGACAATGTGTGATCTGGGTATCATATTCATACCCCAAAACCAGGGGGTATTTTCTAAATGAAATGGTGAATGAAGCTACTGAACTGTGCCAAGGAATGAGGTTTGTTTACTAGCTCATAGCGACATTTCTAAAATCCAAAAATAAGAGTGCCGCATAAGAAGGTGATCTACTGTGAATTTCTTCGACTTTCAAAAGTGGCAACATTTGGAAGCAGAAAACTTAATTTATCTGTTCCCTAATTGGGTGCCCTAAACCATGGTAACAACACCCAGTTTTTAACACTTACTGTTCTCAGCATGGTTAATGGCACAACAGACGGCAATTACGTAGACATCTGTCTGGTTACTACTCCACTGTATGTAAAGATAAATATGTCAATTGTTGAATGAGGATCAGTATTTGGACAAATTTGTCAATATAATGTTCAACTACCTGTGTTTAATACAAATGCAGTCATTCCAACTAAACACTTAAAATTATGTGTTACTTTTTCAGTGTTTTTCAGTTAATCAAGAGGATATAACCTAGAAGCATACTTTCAAATGGTTGGTAACCACGGTTCTGGCAAATTTTGGGGATTTTCTACATCATCTGGACTATTCTGCATGCAGATTTCAAAACATAATATTCAAATTTGAATCACGTAACGCAACTGTGCCATTCAGGGTCCTTCCGCACGGGGCCCAGGCTGGGCCATAAAATATTTTTTTGTAAAAAAGATCAGTAAATCACCAGAGGGTGTACCAAGGTCATTCCCACAAGCACAATTGGGGAAATGTTCACCTCAATATGGTCATGTGATCCCACAAAATCCTACTTTAAAAAATAAAAAACCCTGACTTTTATACACTCATTGAGTCCACAAAGCACTAGTTTTACTTCAGTAAACGTGTAGCTATGATCAAGAAATATTTGTTGGTTATTATGTTTTGAGTACTTTTAACCTAAGTACGGACATCGTTAAGTAGACAGGCCAGTATAGGCAAATTGCCATGCATGAAGGGATTGATAAAAAACCTATGGGCATGGGCGTCATCGGTGGGGGGCGCGGGGGAAATGCCCCCCAGATTTTTGGGGTGGGGGACACAATATCAACGGTCCCCCCCCTGATTTATTCAAAGTCACTCGACTGCCCCATTTACCAATGGACGATCCGGGGCCATCGGTTCTCCCCTAGGTATAAAAATGCAATGGTAACAATGACACTTACTTACGTTGGCAAATACGTGGTAACCATAAATTTATAAAATTTTCGGCGCTAAGTGCGGTACCCTAGCGGAATACAGACATGATGACAGTGCAGGCCTATTTTGATTAGAATGATGACAAGTTTTGTGATCTTGACCAATTTTGCACCATACCTTGCAACGGCCAGCATGTGCACCAAATACTCAGCAACTCCATCGAATATAGAGCGGGTCGTTACTATAAAGAAAATTATACTTCTTCAAAACAAACAAAAATGGCTTATGCCAACTTTGCATTATGGTCTTTTTTTCGAACTGAATTTCAATGATTCAAAACTAAAATGCGGTTAGCGGACGACCGCTTCGCGTCTGGCGAATCACCATGTTTTATTTTTCATGGAAAATGACAAATTTTAGAAGGTTTCACACCGGTAAAACGAAGTCCCATTG
Organism: Ophioderma brevispina; assembly: GCA_023653785.1. Classification (NCBI taxonomy): domain Eukaryota; kingdom Metazoa; phylum Echinodermata; class Ophiuroidea; order Amphilepidida; family Ophiodermatidae; genus Ophioderma; species Ophioderma brevispina. Next base: position 21,243 of record JAMKCH010009479.1, on the reverse strand, counting down.
TTCCTGTACAAAATGGGGGAGATGAAAACGTTCATTTTCTCCTCAATGGAACATCGACAGGACCTTGAAGCTAACATTATGCTTGAAGATCTCATATCTCCTACCGATCAATCCAACTTGGTCTACTGGTTCTCTCAAAGAGGAATTTATTAACAGTAGTTCATAAGGCCATGGCCCAATATACATTTCACTCATAAGAATATCGTCTACTTAAAAGAACAACATTATCACAATAATATATACGTCATCAATGGTATGGACACATATCGCAAATTATTTGGCAAGGTATACATTTAATTTGCAAGCTTATTCATATTCGGTATTCACTGATAGAACAGCGTGAGGGGGGGGGGAGTTTTTTACCAAAACTTGTTATATGTGGTGCCATCACCAAATTGGGGTAAGTATTTCTTTCTTAAATCTATGAAAGCCAACAGTTTTCATAGGAAATGCTTGCACAGTACGTAATCGGACTAACTGTTACATTTGGACCATGTATGTAAAATCACCAATAGGATTATTTTCACTTCTACATTGACATGTTGAATATAGTAACTTTACACATATAAGCAGGGCATCGCGACATTTTTGGTTATCGTACCTCGCGCCTATAAAAATTATCGCAATAGCGCGATATACGATATGATATTGGCTTAATAAATGCCCAATTTTCGAACTTAATATGACAATATAACCCATTCCAACATTGACTCTAAACCCCCGTCTAAACCCTTCTTTACTTAACCGATACAACTTGCTGTTATACTCGGCAGAACCGAATTAGGTCCATATTTTTCCAAAATAAAATCGTAAGTTTTTGACGAAATTTCTGCGATATAACACTGAGATTTGGGCCAAGGTGTGACGGGTTGTGATCATTACGTCAGTTGGGGGGACATGTTTAAACGATCTCGGGCTCAAAAAGGGCCCTGAGGTCCGACGATCAACGTGCTATATTCAAGACTTGACTGTAGAGAAAATGCCAATCGCCCTATTAACAAATTTGAAATGTTTTTTGGAAAAAAAAGACAGAATATATGATGCGATTTGGTGTCCCGTGTTTTTATGTCTGGAGTCATGAGAGGTCAATGTCCTCCAAATGGGTGTTTGTAAGATAACGGAACGATGAAAGTGTCAGTGTGATGACTTGAAATGAGTGAATAAAAAACAATGATGATATGAGACAAAATGTTTATGCCTATTTCTGCCCACCGTACGTTCATATGTATGTCATTTCATCTCATCTCCGTCGTCTGTCAATGCATTGTCAGGTCAATTAGTGTTATTGGTTTACTTTCTTAAAAAAACCACAAACAATCAATGCAACTACTTGTTTACAGCTGCGCAGCTCGCTTTCCCCGGCTCACGTATCCCCCTCACACTTCTAAATCGAGCGGGCGCAATTCACTGGCTGCAATGCCGTGAGATAAAAATGCGGCAATTGCAAATTATATTTTGGGTATCACGTATTCCTACGTGCCGTTGCCCCTACGATCTCCCGACAGCTGTTTGGGGATTTTCCCGGGGATTCCCAAACAGCACCGAGAAAGGGCCGTTTGTAAACGCTGTATTTTTAGGATCAATCCTAGCCAGCCACAAAAGTAACATTTGGAATGGATAATGAGGCATTTAATCATTTAATCAGGGTGTTGGTATTTTGAAATAGTGAAGGGTTCGATTATTACAAAATACCATTGCCAAAGTTGCAAAGTAACAATCTATAGATGTTTACCGGCAGTCCGGCTTACATTAATAACCTCATTGTGGGTTTAATGGATGATTACGCACACGCGAGTATTGTCATACTTGAAATTTATGAATGAACTAATGAATATTCTAATAAGTAGCCTGAATCTTCTTGACGTTCATTATTTTAACAATATCCTTCACACCAGCAAGGGTAAGCGAATCGATATGCAAGTAATAGTGGAGTTTTAGTAAGCAAATAGTCTTACCAAATTCACCACAAACCTACTCTAAACTTAGAAATCAATTTTTAAAAAAAGAAAAAACCTAAAAAATTTTTTTCATCACAAATTTCCATCACATTTTCCCTTCAAGTTCTAAGCTAAATTACAGATCCACACCTTTCCCCGTTCTTTCGCCCAGGCTGGTCGAGTTACCCAGGTTGTTTTCCATGGAAGGAAATTCCCTTCATGACGGCACCTTGGTACCGTGGGCTGCGCCTTAGATAGGCGCAAGTGGAACGGCCCATTTGATGAATTCAGGGTCAGCAGTCACACAGAACCAGTGACAATTGTAGTGTATACTGTACAGTGTTAAATCAATTATCTTTGGGACGATGCTCATTATGCTGTGGGCCACATCGTATTAATCATTCGCAGGTTAATTTGGACGAATAAGTGGCTGGATCCAATCGTCCTTCCTAAAATGAAAGATGATAGAAACATGGGCAAAAAGATGAACTTAACGTTTTACGAGTACACTATAGTATTTACACACAGGTAATAATGAGAATATATGTAGATTTTACTATGTAGTCTGACCAGAAATCTTGCCAAAACTATTACTCAGAATTATCGTCAGCATATCTTCGGACCCTGGCGAAATATCGTATCCCGGCGATAATGAAAAAAAAATTATCGCAATATTATCGCCATCCCGATTATCGCACACCCTGAAAACATATTTAACAATTATGCCCAAAAGTATTTACCACCTCCTCCAGCGAATTTCTTTGAATATTGAAGTTGACACTTTCATTTGTAAAAACCAAAACTTGCACAATAGCATCATCCAAAATATGGTAAGGTATCATTTAACAATAAATCAGGCTCATGAGCAGTTCTAGGCATAAGATCACCAGTTATTAGTAGCTTAGTTGTGGGTTTTTCACAAGTAACCACATTATTGATTTGGAGTGAAAAAAGGGAACAGATCACCTTCATATCAGCGTTCATAAAAGTGAGTCAAATGATGGACTATATAAAAGACAAAAAATGATATCATAAATCAAAGCCCAAAAATACATGTATCAAATAGCAAACAAAAACAAAAACAGACCATGATCAAGCGGTTTCAAATTCTTAAACTTTACTAATTTCAGCTTTAATAGACGGAAATGGAAATCCCTCCGAATACCGGCCGCGTTTAACAAGCTTAGGCCTATGACGTGCATAGATTCATAACCTGGGAAAATATTAAAAAAAAATCACTAGCGACTTTGCCCAGTTTCGTAAAAGCTATAATATCATATTGGAATACAAAATTCATAACATCACTGAAGTAAGTTTTAGATCAGTCCATTATATTCCAAGCAAGAAATGATATGAAGTGATGATTTAGAAACATCATGGGGCCATTGGACCCCAGACCCCATTAATGACAACTCATGGCTATTATCAAAAAAACGTCATTTTATGTCCTGCAAGATCTGTAACTAGTAACTTCTTGTAACGTACTTGCGCTTTAGCAACAGAAATTGCTTAGTTCACGTTCTCTTGTCCCGAAGTTTTTTGTATTAGTATGGCTACTCTGCAATAGTCCTAGTGTACATAAAACACTCGTACCTTTCAAGGATGTTCCATTTCGAAAATCCTTTCTTTATCTTTATACTTGAAAAAAAACCTAGCAACATCAAAGGAGAACTATTTCTAGCCTGGCCACTAGGTATGCGATGTTTTTTTTTTAACCCTATCGACACTCGAATTACTTCCGTCATCACAAAATAGGGTAGTTAGCCCAAAATTTCGAGGCTACTGGACAAAAAGACTAGCAGCACCGTGGTTTACGTTTTCTAATATAATTTGTGAAAAACTCTGGACTTTTTACCTTTTAAATGATTATTTTGTTGCATGACTGGTTTGAATGTTCCAATCAATGCATGGGAGTGGAGAGTAGGTGCTTTCATGTCATTAATATCAATCAGGAAATGAATAAGCTGGACAATCGTCTTTACTATTCCATATTACTCAAAAAAAAATTAGGTTTTTTATTGAATAGACCACAACAAATAGAAAATTAGATTCGCCGGAATGATGTTTTTTCCCAATGTATCCGCAGTAAACTTTGAGGTCCATTTCGCATAAGTAGCATTGATTAGCATTGATTTTGACGGCAACGCTTGTGGGATTATTTACTTTTTAGTCTATTGGTTACTACTACTACTACTAAATACCAAGTTTAAATCCGGTTTTATCCCGTCATCGGGGGTGGCCGGATTCACCTCACATTCGCAGCAAACCGCCCTTATCTTTTTCCATTTCACCCGATTCAATGCATCCTCAATCCTCAAACCCAACCTTCCTACACACACAACTCTTATAACCATTCCGTTCATTTCCAAAGGATATCTTTTCCCTTGCAAGAACTCCCCACATTCCCTAAAGTTCACCTACCCATACCTCACTCTATATAGCTGTCACAGCCACCTAGCATCCACCACCCCACGAACCTTATCCCTAGGTATGTGAAATGTTCACTGACTCCACCTCATTACACACCGCTTGTCCTCCTGTTCCACCATCCCTCCAGCTCCCTTCTCACACTTCTGCACACAAAATCTTTGCCAAACTAGGGGCACTATCTTATCTTTGTGCATCTCCCATGGGTCCATTCCCACATTTGTCAAACACACGGAATTTGCTTTTACTCTCTTCCCACACACACACATGGTATTACCACTTTCCCTAGCTCTCCACGCCACTCACCAGCACTTTTTTCAAGGTTTACCTTCAGACCCTACTCTCAAAAGCCCTCTTCCATTTCCAAAAATCTCCCTCAGTCCCTCCAATGGTCTCGCTCATTAAAACCAAGTCATCAGATACAACATATCACCAACAAACATTCGTGGCACTCCTCGTTGCTACATCAATCACAATTGCAAAAAATCAAGGGCGAAGTGCAGAACTTGTATGCACACCCAACATTCAACTCACACTCCGCAGACAAAAAAACAGACCCCACTCTAACACTCGTTTTGGCTCCGTCATCAAACTCATCACTGCTCTACCAATACTTCGGGTATCTCTCTCTTCCTCATCGACCCCTTCATCACTTTCCTCGGTACAATATCAAATGCATTCTACAAAGTCTATAAAAAAAAAAACATATACAGCTTTCTTCCCTTTAGCTCGATATTCCTCTTGTCAAACCTCCTAAAATAAACACTGCTCTATCGTTCCTCCCTGGCATAAAACCAAATTGCATCTCAACCACTTCCACTATCTTCCAAAACCTATTCTCTAGAACCCTTTCCACAATTTTCATTGCATCTCCAACCAACTTCCAACACCCCTTATGCACCAAAGCTCATTGCATCCCCTTCCTTTAAAAATGGAACTACCACACTCACTGCCCAATCCTCACGGCATCCCTTCCTCAGATTCTGCTGCTTTCTTTAACCTCTTATACCGTTACTTATTTCTCTTCATCGCTACCGTCTTTTTCCAATCTTTAAATGATGTCACTTCTCGCTATCGCTTCCTCAATCAGGCATCCACCACCCTTGTATCTCCCGGTCTCTCCGCACTTTGTTTTCCAAACCACACTTCATACACATGGACTTGCTCGGTTGTAACATCCCTTCTTTAAAGCACCCCCAAAAATATGAAAAAAACAGTCTCACACAAGCTCCACCAAACATCCACTATCATCCACCACCTGTGTTTGCAATTCTCCTGGGATACCTTAACATTATTCAGAAATTTGTTATGCCTTTTGCCCACAACACAAATCAATCTCTGTCCCATTTCCCCCTGAGCTAATGTCAATTTCCTTTGTCCTCTTTCTTGAACCATTGTATTCGCCAACACCATAAACTTTTCTTTTTCATCACAAACTCCTCCAAAAACATTCGTTCCTTCCAGATTCTCTCCCCAAACCCATTTCCTCCATGAACAACTCGGAACCTTGGACCTTTTCACCACATGACAATTAAAATCACCACACCTAAGAACCAGTTCACCGCCACTTTGCAAATCCCATTCATCTGCCAATTCATCATAAAACTGTTCCTTTCTTCATTATGATGTGTGAAATTAACGCTGGCGGGTTAGAGAGTGCGGTTGGGTAAGGGGTAGAGAGTAAAGAGTGAATACGTTTTTTTTTCATCTTCATGATGAATATTCTATATTTTGCAAGTCTTGGAAATGATATCTAGCAGGATATTTTACGGATACGTAATTACAGGATGCGGCAATTTTCCAGCGCAAACTCATTCATAAAAAACTGTTTCCTTTCCTTAATTGATTGTGAAATGTAAAGATGGCCGGGTAGAGAGTCAAGAGTGGAATACGTTTTTTTTTTCATCTCATGCATTGAATATTAAATAAATTATTTTTGCAAGTACTGGACATGATATCTAGCAGGATTTAGGTGCGTAATTACGCTGATTTGGCAATTTTCAGGGCAGATTGATGGGGAAAATAACAATTATCGCGGTGCGCGGGAAATGCGGAATTGCCGCAATTTCTCGTTTTCTCGATTCTCCTGGAGGTGCGCTCAAATCCCTAAAAATCCATGCGAGTTTTCTTGATCCATACCTTTAAATTATCCAAATTATAGGCCTATAGTGTTCTGGTTGAGAAGAATGGCTTGTTATATTTAACTACCAGTGTCTCAATAAACCACTTAGGAAGAATATCATTGAAAATATGAATGTTACTGTGTGAATCATGGGAATGGAAGAAAGAAAAATGGGAGGTGTACAAAACTGTTTCATATCTGCTTCCTTTTTCAAGCGATTATGTCAGGAGATGTGAATTGTAAAAAAAATGCGTATTATGATTATGTCAGAAAAAAATACGGTTTCAAAAATATACGGATAAAATTACATTTTATACAAAACACTTAAACGAGATCATTTCCTCGAGTTTAAAAAGTTTGAAAGCGGTTACACATCGTTAGCCTCTTCAAAACGTCTATCGATCGCAAACAGCGATTTTAAGACCGTTGATTATAAAGAAGCATGATTTAAGTGTGCATTCAAATTGTTTCACAAATTTGCGATAAGAATATAGTTTGGAAAGTTAATATTGCAGGGGTTATGCGCGATAGGGGGCTTCATCCACCCTTGCGGCGTTGATAATGTGACCTGCTCCAACAAAACCAGGACAAAGTCGCCAGAGCAGTTTAGGAGAAAGAGCTCAATAAACTTGTAAAAAACATCAATAGAAAACAAAAGAATTTCAAGGCATTATATTGATTTTTGTTGGACAAAAGGAAGTGCAATGTTTATGTGTTATACATCATTTAAAGCTGGTCTCAGAATGTTAATATTGCACATATTCCAAAAATGGAAAATTTTCCGACTTTATCCGGTTTCGTGGGGGAGCAAGGTCACATATGAACTCTTCATGAACACTTTTTATGTGTTAATTCAAACAAAACCTAACCATCACTAAATTTTTAAGATGTTTGATCATACCCTAGCAAATTATGAAGGGAACCACTTGTAAAGTTCAAGTTGTTTCGATCAAATTTTGCTGAGAAAATGTCTGTTTTGGAAAGGAAACATTGCAAGGGTTTCGGCTTCGCGCAGGGCGGGGGACACCCCCACCCGATTTGACCCACCTCCGCGCAGCTTAAATGCATGAACTCTACGCGAACAATTTACATGTAAGTTTTCAAGCCAACCATAAAAAAACCTATCAGCTATAATTTCTTGTTAATACCGTATTTTTCATACCTGTGTGGAAGCTTATAAGGTGAAACACTCATTAAATTTCAAATAGTGCCATTATTTGCAATTATTTCTATAGCGCTAAATATTTGCATGATCAATGTGTTTTCGAAAGCTACCATTTTTTTAAAAATCACAACGATAAAAAAAACAATGGGATCGCTGCCGCTCGCCGTGAACACCAGATTTTGTTTCCGGGGGGGGCGGGGCGGGGGGGGGGGGGGGGGTAGCGAGATACATTACAATAAAACTTCAATACCATATCATGTCCCCCCCACGATTGAGTAGGCGATTGACGCCACGCCTCGGTAATCTATAACAATTGTGGGAGACTTTTGCAACTACATTACCCCACAGATTGTATGAATTGTGCCTGATTTATCTCCCCAAAGATGTAGAGGTCTATACTTCGTGTCAAAACAAAAATTTGAAAACTTTTTCTTGTTTTAATAGAATTCACAATTCATACAATATTTTCTGAGACTGGTATACAACAAAGTAAATGTTTTTTCAAAAATTTAATAAGTACCCCTGCCAAATTTTGTATAAAACTTTCGGTCAAGTTCTGAGTAGTAGTTTAGCAGGGGGTCCAGTACTAAACATCTCCAAAGTCTACCAATTTTAAAATCTTCTCTAAAATCCTACGACATGTTTTCAGATTCGACCTAGGGTTTAGTGCCAAAGTGGTCAAAATGTGAAGGTGCTTAACAATGAAACAAACATGTTTTCTAGGTTAAATTTTGTGTAGAATCCAAAGCTGAAGTCAAAAATGCAAAATGTTGGATGCCTTCCGAGATAATCGTCATTTTGGGGTATTGCGCAATGCCAAGTCCCATAGAAACCTATGTTATTTTGCGGATAATGCAATCGTGCTTTGATAAAAAAAAAAAAATTTTCCTCAAATATATGGCAGTTTGACGAAAACTTTATTTACTATATTCTGTGGGACTGTGTCTTGGGCATAATCGATTAACTTTTCAACCAATGTCACCCTTTTCGTTTTTTTTGCGCAGGTTCTCAAAATGCCGAATTTCGGTGAAAATTGATTCCGCAAAATTGATAAAAAAAAATTCTCAAATTTTAGACAGGGTGACAAAAAGTTAATACCGTAACTATGTAGGGACTTGCTTTGGGCTACTCGTTCAATTTTCAAGCCTATAGCTCTTTAGTTTTCCTCGTGTTCCATTTTATTTGACCACGATAGTTTTTTTCACGCCTGGAAAATCAAGGGGTATGTAAACATTTTTGTATTTTTGGAATTATTCCTATACTTGAAATGAAGCAAGTAGGTATCAATTTAAGTTATTAAATTCTGCATAAACTGAAGGTAAACCATCATCTGTAGACCTTCCTTTCGGCAGAGATGTGATTGTGTAAAGCAACATTTTTGTTCGAAAGTGCTAAATTTTGAATGTCATTTGTCACTGGCTGTAATCATAATCATAATCATATCATAATCAATTTATGTCAATTTGAATGGGTCTGGTGTGCAATTATGAAATGATTGACAAAACAAATACTTTGAATCATAGTTATACCTTTAACTGATATATTAACATTGTAAAGGGTCATATATATGTAATTGTAACCTGTAGATTCAAAAGTTGTAGGTGAAAATTTTTGTCCACCGAAAAGTGGATTTTCGAACAAAATTGGCACAAATCAATATTTTGTAGCAAAATGGTGTATGGTACAGGGTTTTTGATTAAAAAGTCATTAAAAATTAAAATAACAATTTTACCCTAGAAAAGACATCTTAAAAATTAAACATGGTTTTTTTGCTCAGAATGAATTTTTTTCACACTTTGGCACTAAAACCTCAGTCAATTCTGACCACTGTCATACAGGTATATTTTGTGCAATGGCAAGACTGGCAAGGATTCCTGATGACCTGTATCAAACGTTAATAAGTTCTCCAAAACTCATAACTATGCCAAATTGCCAACAGTGAACTCATTTAACTACATTGATATGTTAATTGCTCGAGACATCCAGCAGGATCCATCTGACATCCCCACCTAATGACAACCGGGACATTTTTTGGGACGCTTTTAACCATGGTGAACAGCATCTCGGCCGCAGTTAGATAATAGATATTTGTGACTTGGACAAATATGGCACAAGGGGTACTAATTGCACACAACTTTTATATAAAGCTTTTTAAGCACACCTCTACTTAATGTTATAGTATGACATAAATTACATTCTTTCAATCTTTTACAATCCATTCAACTCTTGTTGTTTTCTGGAATTGAGTCAGACCATCAAAACTTCGCAGTTTTTTGTGTCAATGCCAGTCATAACCTAACACAAAAGTCATTATGAAATCATGTGACAAAATATCTACTAATGTATTAAAATGTTGGTTGGTGTGGACAGTGGTGGTACTGGACTTTTTTTGGTGGGGAGGGTAAATGGGGGAAAAAGGGAAATTTTTGGGGGTACAAAATGTTAAATGTGGTGCAAAATATCCAAATTTTTGTGATTTTTGAACCATTTTGGCCTCCAATTGCTGAATTTTGACCAAAAATCCATCATTTTTTTTCTTTTGGCTGGGGGGGGGGGATGGGGCAAATTCATAAAAAATATAAAAACAGGTTTTGAAAACATTTATGTGTCACACCTTTCTGAAAATCCATCATGTCTCTTTAAAAGGTATGGGGAATTATTTATGGAATTCACAGACAAAAAACTATTTTTTATGGATACAAGTTGATTCCTAGTTTCCTAAGTTCTTCCTTTGCAATCGGCAGTTTAAGGTTTAGTTCCCTTGAGGAGTCCATGACACATTGTTTCAGTAACAAGTTGTAAACGTTTGAGTCGAAGTTGCCCACAGTGACGCCCACTGACTTTTGTTCTCAGAGACAGGTGCCTCGGTGGTGGGTGACACGTGTGTAGTTAACACTTGTGCTACACTAGCTGCAAATTAAATGGAAAAAAGGTTTTAAAAAATGGATGATTAAGATTTTGAAAGCTTGAAGGCACTATTATAATTACGGTCATAATCTCTTGTACTGTTTTTGCCGCAAAACACGTAGATTGTACGGTGTGCACTTACTGCCTTGTAGATTTCCTTTACGTGTTGGGGGCCATGGTGTTTCCTCCTGGGGAGAGCCTGTAACTTTTATTTTGCAAATGAGCCTTGCTCCTGGGCGGTACTGAGTGATGACATACACCTCATACAATCCACTCACCTTCACACAGCATTTCAAACTCAAAGTAGCCCTCCAAAAATTTTAAAATGCCAGTGGCTTTATTTTCCAAAGGCCCCCCATTGCGAACTGATTTTTTTCCTTTCTGAAACTCTAAATTAACTAGATGCTGTGTCCTTTGCAAGGGGCAACGAGAGTTATGAAGAGGTTTCACACGAATGACCACTTGCTGACCACTGATTGCAATTCTGTGTACACCTCATTGGCAATGGTCATACTGATGCTGCAAGAAGGACACAATCAGCAATGATAGGTGGAAGATTTCTTAGATTTTGGTAAAACTGACTACTTGCTGACCACTGACACAAATTCTGTATAGATGCCATGGGCACGCCGACCATCATTCGAGAATAAAGGTATATATTTTTGGGGAAACCGGAAACTACTCTCCTTTACGACGATTGAACCAAGGGCGAATAACCATGATTTTAGTGGAAACAGGCCGGAGGCCGCATTTTTTTATGGTTTGGTTCTTCCCGCAAAAATAATGGTGTCGCCGGTTCAATTCTCGTAAAGATAGTACCGGTGCCCAATCATACCTTTATTCTCATTCTTAAACAGCAATATCATTTAAGTCATCTTAAAAAAAACCCAATTTCGCGATGCTTTAACGGCTTAAGGAATCACAAGAAAGGACTGCCATCACCCCTTGAAAACAATCGCACAACCCGCTGAACGACGATCTACGCCAACGAGACGCAGTGTTGGCAGGCGCGTGCGAAAGTAGCAAAACGCGGTATACGCGATCGCTTCAACCTAAAAATAACGTCAATACGCGCGCTTACTACCTGGGTTCAATTAACGAATTGAACCGGGCATAGCAAATGAAATTGCTTACATTTTTCCATTCTGGTTTAAGAATAGTCAATGCAGCATGAAGACATGATCAATGCCCGCTATATGGATGTTTGCCAAAATGGGAATGGGCCGCAAAACGACCATTTTCTGACCACTGATCCAATTCTCTGTGCACACCCCTAGGCACTGGTCGTAGGTGATGATTATGCATAAAGGACATGATCAGCACACACTTTTTGTACAAGGATTCTTAGATTTTGGCTACATGACCATAACTGACTACTAGATGACCACTCACCCAAACTATGTGGACAACTTTTGTAACCAGTCCACCCACTGATGCTGAGTCAGTTTGGTTTCACTCAAAAGTCTTGTCTGACTTGGAAACCAGATGATCAAGAGAAACCACTGATCGAGAGACCCCCCCCGAGCCTCTGAAAGCAGGCTTGCATCTGATTTGGCTTACCCGCCGGTCCCATTTTTATCATCAACTTCCGGTATCCATGCATAAGATTGCGATAAATGGCATTTTGCACAAACAAACTTACTTTCTTACAAAATTACAAAACGATACATTTTTATTAATTACAAAATTCTGAATGGGGTAAATGCGCAGAAAGTCTTGTATTAAAGGGGGATGGCTCGATTTAGGTATATTGAAGTTTTCCATCTTGAATAGATTGGCCTTTACTCCAATACCCCCATCTGTAAAGTCACGGCCAATATTTCAATCCGTTTTGACGCGAGAGCTAAAAAAACATGATTTTCTAAGCCCCCATAGCGTTACTGTGTAAATTCATATTGTCAACCAAAAATGGGGCACATTGTCGCTCATAACTTCACAACCAAACATTTCTTGCTCTAAGATTCACAGGGTAAATGAGAAAAATGTAGCTTTCTTTATGATACCAAAATGTGGACCACTTCGGTAAAATCTGGGGCTTCTGGGGGAAAAGGATATTAGCGATCGTGCCCATGGACCTTTAATAAAAATGTTATGTAATACATCTTGTCTTTATTGCAATATTTACCAAATTGTTTTTTTTTAAAAAGGGTGGAAAATCTTGAAATCCCCCCCCCCCCCATTAAAAAAAAAAAAAGCGCGTGGAAGGTTACTATGGGTCAAAATCGCCAGTATTCCGTCATCCAATTCCAAAACTAGAACGCCACACGATCCGTTTTAAACTGTTGTAATTCTGGCACTTGCAGAGTGCAAACACTTGTGAGCGCACTCCATTTAAAAGTTGTCATCATCTGATGGCAAAAGCTTTAGAGTAATAATAATAATAAGGAAAACTTATTTACGCGATGCGTAAAATACGTCCCCGCTGAATGTCGCGATCACTAACATGTGATAAATGCAACTACAACACCCCCCCCTCTCCAACACCCCACCCCATTCCCCAACACCTTGCAAAACCACCACCTCCTCCCCAAAACCCCGCAACACTCACACCAACACCCCCGCAACACCGCCCCCCTCCCCAACACCCAAAAAATCCACAAAAACCCACAACTCACCAACACAACAACCATTCCCAACACTATGCAACAACACACCCCGCCCCCTCCCTTACACCCTATCAACATCCAAACCCCACCCCAATACCACATAAAACGCATCCCCCTTCCCCCAAGAACCCGCAACATGCACTCCCTCCACAACACCCCGAACATCCTACCCCCTCACCAAACCTCACCCCCTCCCCATAGCCTAGTATCTCATCTGTGCAAGAATTTTGCGCTATCCGATTGTACAAGTTTCATGAGAACAGCAATTGCATATTAATTAGCTATTTGCATTACCTAAGCCGGCATATATACCACATACTTTCAAATTGCAAAAGATGTGGCCCATGAAAGCTTTCATCAGCGCAGGAATTTTGACTATCCAATGTACAGTGTCCAAAATCTAGCAATTACGTGATTTTTGCATATTAATTAGCTCAGTTGCCAATTTAATCAATTGCCCAAAAATCAATCAGTCGAGAACAAGGGTACATCATTATACGCCTTAACGGAACGCCAGAAAACTTTACACAGGCCTTGCAGGATAATTTTCATTAAAGTATGCAAATTAGCTACTTAATAGCATATTGTACACCCAAATCTATCAGGTCGAGGGAAATCATCAACCCGGCTTCTTCCCGTAGTTACAGCATTGTTGCCCTTACGGACCTCCAAATAATCATAAAGCAATGGGTTTACATTTTTATCACCAGACGGACGTAACGTGCTCATTTTATAGTCCCGTTCCGAACACCGTCGGAGGGGGACAATAAATATGTATTTGAGCACTATGAAAATAATAAATGTTACAACCCAATATATATTAAGTACTCAGGAAAGAAATATGGGCTTAATCAAGCCCACAACACTAGTAGTGCAATATTTCTTTCCTACATGCATACAACTTTCATACACGAAAAAATAATAAGCCCAACTTAATCTATTTGATATTTGACATAATATTTTAAAATGACAACTTAGTTGAAGAAAAGTTGTTGCACCATACTGAATTTGACAAGAATCAGCAGTACGAAATCAACTGGTATACTTTCCAAAGTCTGGAAAACTAACAATTACAAGAGTGGAGGAAAGAATTAGTTCTTGCTCTCCAATGCCATGAATGCACATTTGAGATGCGGACTTTTGCGAAAAAAGTTCAAAAAATGAAGAAGGATCAACACCATTTAGAAGATTTGAAACAAAATTGTAGACGCTGAAAATTGAAAACAAATCAGCCACCCCAAGCCCCCGAAACCAACCTCAGACAGACTAACAAGCTATTCAAAGTTCTACAAGACGCTTTTGCTTGGTAAAAGAGAACACTAGTGATGTCCGATCTACGTTTTATCGGTATCGACGATACCGATATTTTCGTACCGATTATGCCCGATACCGATCCGATCCGACTATTATTTTTGAATATGACCACATGTAAGGAATTTTCCATACATAATACCCACTATACATGTAAGGAAGTCCTCTTGCTGTACTCGCTATTCAGACAAGATATTCATGAACCAAAAGCATATACCCATGATAAAAGTTTATTCTTGTAATAACTACCATATGCAGTGCGATAAGAAAAATGAGTTTTAGAACAATAAGTGACTGAGGTTTTTAGTGAACTTAATGTTTATATTGTGTTTGAAACGCCATACTGTTTGATAGTTACTGTGATTGAATGCCCCTGGCGTATGCGGTCATTCAAATCAGTCGGTAGAAGGGGAGATTTCCCAATCACCGATGAACGATCCGATCCGACTATATCGGTACGATTACGTCGGATCGGTACACCCTAGAGAACAACGAGTTACTTTTCTTGAATTTCTCAAGGGCTATGGAATGTAACAGGTATTGTAAGGAGCCCAAAACAACAGCCACAGTAAACAAGGTGAGGAGGGTAGTACAAGAGCCCAAGTATGGTTGATCCTATGGAGAAAATGTTGGAAAAAATTTTTGTAACTGTAGATTTGACTCTCCTAAACTGGAGGTGTAGGGGACTTGTAAATCTTGATGAATGCAATCTAAATAGTATGTGTGTGGTTGGTGGGGAGGATGGGTGATTCCCCCCCAAATTAAAACAGAAAAAACCTACCACAATGGCTCCAAAAGGCAAACAAAAATTGATTTAGAATTTAGAAAGTGGAAAGGTTACAAGGGGTAAAATTGGTAAAAAAGTCCACTTTTCCAGGAGGGAAAATTTGGGGAAGTCCCCTTTTGCCAAAAAAATTGCCCCTCTTTTAAAAAAATCCTGGTTACGGCCTGCTGTGAGGCATCCCACTATCCAAAACGAGGCAGGACCGTTACTAAAAAATTTGATATCAATATGTTTTTTAAATGTCTCCATTGAGGGAGAAATTAAAGTCAGTATTATGACTCCAATATCGACATACACGAGGCATACAAGTTAAGAGCCACCCTTTCTTGGGTAAAAACGTTGCCGGTTACTTGACTGGTTTGCATTTCCGGTTTGCTGGCTGGGATAGGCCGAAATAGAATTGTTTATCTTAGTTTAGACTTAATCGACCCAGCTGCCGGGTGCATTAACGGAATACAGCGTGTAATCCAATGGCAAAATACGTGACGCGCGCGCCGTGAGGTAAACGGCAAAAAGCCCTGCCGGGTGTATGCACTTTTCAGTTTTACCTATAATTTAGAAAAGCTAGCCGAGTACATGAGTAGAGCCTAGGCTAGGCCCCACTACTGAGTACTGGTAGCCTATGCTAAGCAGGGGTAGAATTTCGTTGCAGAGTGCGAGAATCAGTCTTTTGATTATCAAAAAATTAAAGGGGCATTTCGTGATCCACAGCCTCGTCCCCACCGAACTACCTAAAAGATGTTAGCTTTTTGTCTCATCTGAAACCGTTTATAGCCTTAGTAATACAGTGTGCCCCAATCTTACGTGGCAAGTCGATCGCATCTGTAAGAAATTTGCAATTTGTAATGTTCTGTCGTAAACGTGGAAACGAGCTTTGCTCATAACACAAACCCGCAGATCGGGATCGGCTCAATTTTTGAGAATAAGCTTTTCTCAAGGCTATCAATGAACAATGAATAAAAAGAAGGTGCTGAAATCACGAAATGCACTTTTAATTTTGCGGGAGTCATATAATTCGTACTGGTTAAGTTCTAAAGTTTACGAGAATCAACACTGATTCACAAAAATCAATTTACGAGAATCTTCGCGAGAATCGATTCTTGGATTCTCGCCGAAATTCTAGCCTGCTTAAGATAGGAACAATCTGGAAAATATGGCTTTAATTTGAGTTTTGACTATGCTAAAGTCTAATCATATGGATAGGTAATGTATACTATTTATCAAAATACCTTTTAAAAGAGGTACGCGCGCGCCATTCAGAAGGGGGAGGGGACTTAGAAGTATGCGCACAATCACATTTACGCACATCACGCTAAAAGTTACGAGTATCTGTAAGGTACTTTGACAGAGGTATAGTTAGGCGGGCTAGGCCAGCTAACTAAGCTAGGAATGATCAGAAAAAAATAAAAAGTTTTTTTTTTTTTAAAAATTCAAAATGATGTTGGGAGAAAGAATATAATTTGTAGTAGGAAAGGTTGCTTACTTAACAAAGTTATAGTAAAAAATGTTTGAAAACACACTTCTTTTAAGCCACAGGATGAGCACAAAACTTGTGACCCCAGCTGGCAATGGCACGAACTCCACAGCAGCCAGCAAATCCGCTGTGCATGGATTACACCAATCATCAGGTCACCCACTGCTGCCATTTCAAAACCGGACATTACTTCGCATTTCTCAAGAAAAATCGATGATCTCTCACCTTACCCGCCGTGTGTAGAAATTTTTTGTCTAAAATGGTTCCCTTTATACCACCCGCAACCGTTCAACAGAAAATACTTCTACCCGGTACAGATTTTTGTTTTAAAACCTTTATAAATTAAACCCGAATCATCAAATTCCCACAGACGCCTACTAAAGGCTGTTGAAGAGACTCTATTTGAACAATGACACTCATAACAATAAGGTTTATCGCTAATCGAGAACCGAAATGCGTCATGGTGTCCGGAAAAAGGGGCAAGAGAGCCGAACGCGGCCGCTGTCACTTTCCCAGCCCGTTTGTTTACATAGACGAACTACGTAATCTGCTTGGCGAATGCTTTAAAAATCTACCTTCAACTACTTTTAGGACCTTTTTATCACCCTACGTGGCGATCATTTTCGGATTTTTTGATGTTATAATGATCGGAGATACCCTAAAGGAAAATATGGGTTTCTTTTAGTGTAGCAACTTTTAATGACGCTTCATCTCGGCGTTGTTGTCGAAGTGTTTAAACAATCTCTTGAAATTCATTCATTTGCTCGGCGAATTGTAAATTAATTTTTCGGACTTTTTAATCATGTAGGTGGCGATATTGTGCGTTCTTAACTTTTGGTTGTAATACTAAAATGAGCGGAGGATAGCTGAAGAGATATATGGTTATTTTGTTAGTGTTAACTTTAACGAAGCTTCATCTGGCGTATTTTGCGAAGCATATGCCTAAGGGATGGTAGCTGCTGCGGATTATTGGGGGTCTCAGCATTGTATATCCTGTTATGTAAATAAAAGTAGCTAAAATGAATATTGGATAACATTATGTGACTGTAAGCGATTTTTAATAACGTGTAAAATTCGTAGGCCTATTAGAAATAAAGCTGAAAATAACGAGAAGTCAGTCGAAAACATTAAAGAAAAATAGTGTTAGTGTTACTAACTAAGGCAGCACTGTCCAAGGGGGGCGATAGTTTTATTAAAAATGGTAGGCCTATATAGGCTCGACAATATTGTTCAATATATTTTTAAACACTAGCGGAGATCCAAATTAATTATAAGAAAATAGCGGGATTATCAGGTACTTTGAAATAAAAATCCCTTAAAAGAGAAAGGATAGCAAACAGAAAGACCGTTTTCCTGGGTTATCATCATGTTATGGGGGCTTATGTGATATTAGCTGATCTTGGAATGGTAATAATTCTTTTGTCGTAGATTGTGTGGCCTGTGGTTCTACTGTTTTCTTGTTCTGGGAAGATTCTGAAAAGGGCCTTTAGATAGGGCCCCACTTTCGCAAATTATTGTGCCGTATGTACCCGATAGGGAGGCGAAGCAAGCCAATCCAAAATATGATGCTATATATCATGTATCGCGTAGAAATCTATGATAATAGCTATATCGAGAGCAATATTTCCATAATATGGGGTCAAGTGAATCCTCAAATGTATTTAATGTATCACTTGTTACAATCTATTCTCGTGATCAAATTGTAGAATTTTGTGGTGGAAGGCCGCCGAGGGGATTGCCGCCTCCTATATAACATGCGTAGTTTCATACGTAAAACAGCGGCGATCGTAGAAGGGACCTTCGGGTTGGTTTGCCTTTTTCGATCCCATCATGCTTTGCGGTGGAGCGCCCTCTGTTGATATTACGATTAGCGATATGGTCTAATAGCTCAGCGGGATGTTGCCGGCTGCTCGTGCACTGAAATATTGGGCTCACTGAAAGCTGGCCTGTGGGTTTTGACCACAGATAATCTTTAGTTTGGCATGCATGAGTGAACAGGGAAACACAATGACAAGGATTTGTCAAACCACAATGTGACATTTCTTGGCATGGTCAGTGGCAAAGAGCACAATAACTACCCTCCACACAGCAAGGTTAACTGGCGTAATTGCACCCAATAAGGGAATTTCATAGATTTTCCAGGAATTTTCATGTATTGAACCTAGCAACACACAAAAAAGCTCTCAAGTTGAAATAAGAGCCCGATGTCGCCACCAACGGCAGGGTGTCTGCATTGTTAGCCATACGCACCCTATCCCTCTATATGGCATTCAATCAGCAAGGCCATGAGAATGAAAATTTTAGATTGCATTGAAATGACATGAGGCTTTATTTCATTAGTTTCTTGAGCTGGCCATGCATGATGGATGATGCAATACATTGAGTGCGATAATAAGTGAACTCGGCATTACAGATTTATGGCACTTTTTAGGACTCCTGACTTGACCAAATGAGCATAATGGTTTTACCATACTTATAACGTCTTCCAGCAATATACCCAATAAAAAATCACGCCATAAATTATTTGGAAGAGTAAACAGTTTTCTATTTTAAAATATAAAATAAGTCTTAGAACTATTTTTCGAAAAATTACTAAGAGACCAATTTTCCCTGAAATTTGACAGGGTCAAAGGTCAGGCGTCCTAAAAACATAGGTAACGAAGATTACAATTGCCGACTTTGGCTTTTCAGGCAATTGTTGTTGGAATTGTTGAAACCAAGTAATAAAGCCTAAAGGTTAGCGGAGTATGCAAGGAGCCGACCTAAATAGTCCTTGCATGCTTGAGATGGTTACGGGTTTGGGATTTATTCCGTTCAAATGAAGCGGTATTTAGAGTCTAAAGCGCTTAATTCACACGCGCCTTTTTATGACGTCATTGTTGTTCATATCCCGATTGACCTCTGACCATCTCAGCCACAATAAAATTCAAGGATTCTGGGATGGGGACATGGAGGTCAAGCGGGATATTGTTGTTGCGTATTGTAGCGCAGCTAGTGCCTGATTTATCGAAATCGCTTATTGTGATGCATGACGATGATTGTGGATGTGCAGCAATCCATTGATCACTCATGGCACTGTTGATGATCATCATCAGGAAATTGTAATCATCATGTAGTCGTTCAGAACCAGACCTCGAGCGCGCAGCGAGACGGTCTGGGAAAGTGTATGCAATTGCTTAGTTCAACTACCGTACAAATGAATAGGCTGTGGGAATTTTTTCCGCAGACTTCCCCCACCCATACCCCTAATTTGAACTTGAAAGTATCTTGGCCCCCTCGAAACGGAATTCTATAAATACCGGAGAATATTCCTGGCGTCCGACTATATATTCACCCTAATCCCACGAGTTTTACCTCTGTCGTTGTTCAAAATCCAAACGAAATAAAACGCCTCTCGGTGCCACTAAAAGCTCCTAAAATGTCTTGCTGTGCGAAACAATATTTAATCTCTTACACAGAGGCTACTACGCAGTAAATAGAGTAGATGCATTCTACGCTTTGATGAAACGTTCCCCTGCCAACGTCTAACCTCTGACCTTTGCTAACCTTTGACACATACCAGGTCAGTCGACGAAAAATTTTCTATATAATATAGTGGCCATTTCAGTTGGTTACAGGGGAGACATACCAGAAAAGCAGATAGAGACATAATTTGCTACTGGTTCTGTGGAATTAAAATTTACGTACAAGTTCCAATGCAGCTGTAGGGATACCAAATAGTGACGTAAATTTTACGAGAGAACGATATTTGTATCGGGACATCGGATCGGCGGCCCGATTTTGCTAAATCGGCAACAACAAAAGATCGGATCGGCCAAACATAGTCCGAGCTTTGACGGCATCCTTCAACCGATATATTGAAATGAAAGAAAGGGACAAAGTATAATGGGAATTTTACCAGTTTTTAAGTTGGAAAACACGAGTTGCTCAAACTGCTTTAATATGTGTTCTTTAGCTATCATCTTCATCAATTATACACTCCTAGCCTACATGAGAAAACTTAAGGCTAATGAGCTACTTACGTATATTAAATACTATCACGATCTCAACTTCAACAAGGCGTTCCAAATTGCAACTGTTATGGTCCTGTCTTAAGTTACAACGCATGACAGGCGCAGACCTCTCTGCTCTACAACGGAAAATCGTCGTTGTAAGTGAACTGAACTGAGGAAAGTTACTGCTTTATGTTTTATTATTTTTGTAATCTTTGTGCTCAAGTTCAAAGCCTTCAATGAACATAAAAATCCTTAGAAGCAGAGTCCAGAATACGGGCCCGAAATATTTCCCGTTTCCAACTCTTTCGTTACGTATTTGTAGGTTAGTTTTCACTTGCAGTGGCTGTATTTTGGTACAGCATCAAACAGTGTCATAAGAAATACGTAGAGAGACAAATTTACTACCAAGACGACCAACCTCGGAAACACCACAACTTAACAATAGGCCAATGCCGAGGGATATCACAAACCATATTTAACACAAAATTGGAACTATTGGAATATTAAATACTCAG
>JAMKCH010009478.1:0-29421 GCA_023653785.1 Ophioderma brevispina | reverse complement strand
CACTCCCTGGTGTGTACTTTTGGAGTTGAGCAGAAGGGACATATGGCTGCAGCTGTGGATTACACCCAAAGAATTTGATAAAAGGAAGAATTGAATCGCCTGTATTATTGAGTAGCCCAAGAGCGTATACCGTATTGTTCCTAATAAACGCCCCGGGGCCAGTGCATTTTTCAAAAGTGGGGGTGTTTATTAGTCAAAATGGAAAGTCAAAAATCCCCGCAAAAATCACCTTTCCCAGTTTATAAAAGGGTGTTCAGGCGCGCGCCTCGGTTGTAGACCACCTACCGAAAATGTTTCGAAGGTTTCTTGGACAAACAAGCACGAAAGAAAACTGCAAACCTTGTTTTGAACTTGCCTGCTATTCTAATCACCATGCTTTGAATTTCTGTCTTGCATGACAGAAATTACTAAATATCATCTTATTACATAAGACGGCGTATTCGGCTTATTCACTTCAGGTGTGATCAAATACATTGGTAAGCGTTCCAAATATGCAAAAAACCTGGGTTCAAAAAAAATACTCGCATGTCACATTTAACTTTCCAAATACAACGATATGCAAACCAAAAAATAGTGGTGCCAAAAAGTTCCAAAACTATGATAATGAAGTGCGTATGCTCATAATACTTTTGGGCACCTCAAATTTGGTTATGCGGTTTCAGGAAATTCGCCTATCTAGGTTATTACACCACAAGTAAGAATCTTGCTGTGTATATGCTAATGAATATTTCTATCCATTTTACAGAGAATTGGCAGTTGGTTTCTTATTCCAGCGTCACTGAAGTAAGTATAATGAAGTTATCCCTTTTGGTTGCACACTACCAAATTACTCCAGACAAGGTAGACATTTTATACTAGAAATTTGGAACTTATTGCAACACATTATCTAGCTTCACTTTACCCAAAGCTAGGTAAAGTCACCAATTGAAAGATATCAAGGGTTCACTGCAAGAAGGCCCCATCTGTAATAGCTGCCATTTGTCAGTTGTGTCAGTTGTGCTGTTACTGAGTGTTATACCTACCAAATCTAACACCTGGCAGCTATTACAGATGGGACCTTTTTGCCCTAAAGCTTCGATTATAACAGCAAGGTAATTGTGTTTATTTGACTGCATGTATTTCATAAAAATATTTCACATGACTTAATTTGGTTTGGATTTTGTCTACAGTGCTGTAGGCCACAATCATGGAGAAAAATGTTGGAAAACTTTGTCCAATTTAGGGAGTGAATCGGGCCCCTCTCCCCCAAGGCAATGTTGATCTTAATCATGTTGTCAGCAGCCTCACAAGTCCCCAACATTGATTGATGGGGTATAGAATATGGTC
Source organism: Ophioderma brevispina (assembly GCA_023653785.1). Lineage (NCBI taxonomy): Eukaryota > Metazoa > Echinodermata > Ophiuroidea > Amphilepidida > Ophiodermatidae > Ophioderma > Ophioderma brevispina. The sequence goes on along the minus strand of JAMKCH010009478.1, from coordinate 28,095 downwards.
AAGAGAAAGACCTCAACTTTCTAATAAACAATGACTGGCCCAATTCTGATCTCAGTTGTGAACATGGGGGATGGTTCCAATACATTGCATCAAGTGTACCAACTATTTGTTTTCATGATTGCAGTTCTCTTTTCTACTATAAAGTATTTGTCAAGTATACTAATGTCAACTAAAACATGTTTATACATAAATACACATGCCATAGACTTTCTGTGCAAAATAATGGCCGTCACTTGAGTTGGCTTTTGTTTTAAAATACAGATGATATACATAATATGGTCTGGTGAACCTACAACGTATCTGAAGTTGTTTAATTTTAAGATATTTACCGATATGCAAATGTAGTATTTTTGCAAGTTCAGTTCGAACCTTGGCCTCACATTTAGCATCCTGTGTGTTAATGTGATGAAAGAAAATTCAACCGTTGTATTTCTTGTTTTATTACCAAATTGTTAAGTCCACATTCAGTACTGTCTTTAAGGTTAAACTTGGTCAAAAACAGAAATACTAAGAATATCTCTCAATGTAGAAATGGGATGGCACAGTTGCAATAAACTGCAGACTGATACTGGCTACATCAAACCGATTAGTGATACACTCATATATTTAATTTTGCACAAATATTGTTAAAAAAGCTGACATTGTCATTTATTCCATGTGACAAATCATAAAACTCCTGCAGACATTATGTCAGCCTATTGTGAATAAGTGTGGGAATTTGGTAGATTCTCACTTTTGTAAAAAAAACCTTATAAAATTATTTAAATATTTTTTTTTTTTTGTACAGGAAAATCAACATTGAATTAATCGATAGATTAGTCCTTGAAGAGCCACCAACTTTCCAACCACTAGTTCATTTTGATGGGCCTGCATCCGATGGTTCACCTGTTGAGGTAGAGCATTTGATTGCTAAGGAACACACAAATGGAAAGGATGGGTTCCGATTTGTATCAATATCTGATTACTTCCACAAATACAGGTAAATTCCACCTGATTGTGCTGTTTATAAATTCCAAGTAGTTATTTATTAACACTATACATGTACTTATTATGCAAAATGCAAGTTCACAGTAACTGTAAGGATCATGGCACTCAAAATTTGGAAATGGTTACAACAAATAAAATGCAATAGCTACAACGTTCCCAGAACAGTCATCTGATTAAATGTGTTAACAGTAAATGAGTAGATTTATCATATGCTGTGATTATGGTAAGAAATGACCTTAAGAAACATCACATGAACTTTGACCTCCACATCTGTAGCCGGCCAAGCAGCCATTAATTGGCCAATCATATAGCCCTCCGCAACATGTTGTGGAAGCCAAAAATGAAAAGAACTATCTTGCCAATTCCTGGGTTTAAGGCTATTTAATAATAATTGTAGCATTTATACAGTGCCTTTCACATGTATCAGACGCTTTAAAATAATACCACTACCTTTGGAATGTCAGCTGTCGTATATACCCAAGGCATATTCATACCTTTGGGCAGTGCTGAATGGATATTCCTAGCAGCTCTCTATTTCACACTTGGGTAGAGAGGCAATCAAGTTAGCGTCTTGCCCAGGAAGACAACGCTTTGATGACAGCAGGACTTGAACCCATGACCTTTGGATCATGAGCCGAGTGCTTCGCCCACTGGACCACATGCACTCTCTTAAAACCTCCATCTTCAGAAAATTTAGAATACAATGTGTGGTGAGGGTAGAGAAAGTCAGTTTGGGAAAAGTGTTTTGCATATTTTTAGGGGTACCACTCAGCCACCTTAATTTTGTGTTATGTTAGTTCATCTTTTTAATTTTCCCTCCATTTAGGGCTGGTGACTGCACCCCAAATGATGTTGCTGAGAACATCATCAGCGCCATACATGATTCAGAAGAACATGATCCACAGCTAAGGGCACTGGTACAATGGGATGAAGAGGAAATAAGAGAGGTAAATACAAAACAAGAGCATCAATAATACAGTAATTCAGAAAAATAATTTTCACCATCTGGGCCCAGTAAGCAACTTTAGTCCTCCAAGAGGTCAAAGATTGTATTTTTATGTCCAAATATTGCATTTTATTATCCTATTTGGAGTCGGCAAAAAATGCATTCAAATGAGTTCAACAAGTCTTAAGTATTAGGTTTCTGACATGGCTTTCCAAATGATTTCTGCCATCTCAAAACCACTGACTTAAGTGTTACCCTGGAATAAAATACAGCGTTCACAGAATGCAGGTGTTGCCTGGCCTTCACGGTTTGTGAATGGGGGACAAAGGTCACATGAGGTCACCAACATGTGGGACACTACCCAAGGACTACTGTAACAAGTGTCATGAAAATCAATTGACATGTGGATACACAAGTCACATGAGGTTACCAACATGTGGGACATTACCCAAGGAAAAATTGTATCCCAGTGTCATGAAAATTAATTGACATTATGTGGATACACCAATCAATTTATTATTCTGACCATTTTTGGGTCATGGCCTTGAGATGACATTTTACCCCACTTAACTGTGGGGCACTACCCAAGGACCAAAACAAGCAAGTGGTATGAAAATGTGTGCATGTATGTAGAAACAGTGGGCAATTCTGTTTAGGGTTAACATTTTGACCACACACACACACACACACACACACACACACTACCAAAGCAATCCATGTGTGCCCTCTTGCAGATGGCACAAAAGACAATGGTAAGAGGATGTCTGATGGCTTCCACAACATAATTTTGCTGGGTTTTTTTATGAACGCATCCATTTCTGGGGGAGATATTAGGCATTTTTCAACAGTAAACTCAAATGACACCTAGATGACATTTGCTCTGAAGCTTTCAATAACGCCTATGAGCTATTCTTTAAGAATCATTTTAGCCAACCTTATAAAATTTAGTCCTATTAGCATCCCTTTGGCTTTGACTAAAGTTAGTCTAAATGATTTCTTATAGGACTAAAGTGGAGTTCGAATTAAGTGAGAGTTCTTGCATATTTCCATGAGGGTAATATTGATATGAGGGTTCAATTCCCTGCCATGTGGAGACTAGGCCTTTGTTACCATTACAAAACATATTGTAGCCATGCTACAAAGTTACTGAACAGAATCGGCTTACTGGAAACTGGTAAATTAAGTTCTACAATGGTCTATTAATGATACTCATGCCATGGTTGGCCGAGATGTCAAGAAACTCTCTCCACTTTGCGCTAATCTTTTAATACAATTTAGTTGCATTATGTGTGCATTGATATAAGAAAGCATATTTCTCATGCTGTGATAGTTTACATTATATACCTCATATATAGATCCCTGTCATCTGATTGGTTAAAAGTGGAGGCATAAATTCAACTAGCTTCAAGAATTGAACCAAAAATGAACTATGCCCTGGGAAGAGCAGGCATAGTTCATAAACTATGCCCGGGACACCTCTTCCCAGCGTAAAAGACTGTCGTACGAACTATTCATCCGTATTATGAGTGTACATATTGAAGCTGGTGTAAGAGATGAATGTAAGCAGACCGTCGCATTCAGGGCCCTGATCGCATTTTGTTTACTCGTACTGTGCTTACTGTGCTAAAGCAAGGAAATGACTGAATCGCAGCATCAGTATTCATGCTTTGAGCTTGTAGATGAAGATCTGAAAGGAATCAGAGGTGCAGATCATAGGGCTAATACCAAACAGCAGGTAAAATACACGAGGATTATAATTTGACACCAATAACGGCCATCTGCAGGCCGTGTAAAAGTTGCAGAATTCGGAGCTGTATGCATCTTGCCTACAAAAACATGGCAAGAAGTCGATTACGGTGATCCGTTTTGGACTCCAACATCACTTCCTCAACACAAGAAAGGTTGATTGCTAATTCTTCACAAGTTTTGGACCCTAAGTTACACAAAATTGTTAAACCATACATGCATGCCATGGCCTACACATGAATAGGCCTGTCTGTTTTAGCATCCTGGCTTAGAATGTTCTTTTAACCAATCAGATGCCAAGAATCTATATATTCGGTATATAAAACAAATATTGACTGCTTTTTATTCGGAGCATGGTTGAAACTATAGGCCCTCGGTGATCTCGAAACCATACTATACCATAGTATGGTTTCGAGATCACCTTGGGCCTATAGTTCCAACCATGCCCCCTCATAGCAGTCAATATTTGTATAATGTCAAAGGTAAGTTATGTTCAAGTAATGTTTAAAGAGACACTGGCACATTTGAAAAATAGTGCGCCCTCTAGATTTTTCAAAATTGATATTTTTGCATGGTTGTAAAGCTTCTATATACATTAGCCCTCACCTGAAATTATTTATCCCAAATCAGCGCGCTTATGGGTAAACAGAACGATTTTATAATTAATGTCGCTCTGACGACATTAATTCAGCAGACAACGCGGAAATGGCGTGTAACACAAGAAAACGCACATTAGAGTTGATTCTCAACGCATGCACCTTGTTTGACCAGTCTGTGACCTTTGTGGTTTTAATATCAATGAGTACGAGTCTATGATATTCATGTAATAGACGCATTTGTCGATTACAGTTACGGCAAACTTAAAAGTTAGCCTACAAATTACCTGGATGTCTTTAGCCTCTTATTAATGTTCCTATCTGTTTTGGGGCATATCATGTTATTTTTTGTGTCAAATATCTCTATTCTTACAATAGCCTAGACTATCATTTGGGAGCAAATTGAAAAAAATTTCATATTTTCTGAAAATGTGCCAGTGCCGCTTTAATGAAATAATTGCTGGTGTTTTCATCCTGATACTTGAATTGAAGCACCCAAGCGATCTTTGATGTGAAATAATGTATATGAGGTCAACATTTATTTACAAGCTACATTACTGTACATTGATGAGTACCATAAACTTTTTAGCTGTGGCCATTAATATCTTGCCTCTCACGGTGAATGGACAGACCTACAACTTTTAATGAGGTCTCACTTATTTTGAAATCTACTATGATTTGTAGAAAATTTACTAATTAATTTTAGAGTATGAATCCCCAGAATTTGTCTTCAAGAGAGCAATTTTGACCATGACCTTAAATCTCCACATGACCTTTGATCTTTTATCCCTGGAACAGACTATTCATTAATGATCTTTAGGACTATTTAGAGATGGATGAGACTAGAAATCGGACAAAAATAATGTGACAGATGTACACCTGTATGAAAAAAATGATGCATGATGCTTCAATGATATTCTGGAGAAACCAAGAACAAGCCTTTATCAAACAATGCATGATATTGTTTACTACACTAAACTATAACCATTGTAATGTTTTGTTTACTTAGATGGCAGAAGCATCCAGTGAGCGTTTCAAGCTTGGTCAGCCTCTTTCAGTAATGGATGGGGTTCCAGTGTGTGTCAAAGAGGGATTCAGTTGTGTAGGTATAATCTAAAAACAGTGGCATACCGACCTGAGGGGCGGGGGAGGGGGGAAAAGTTGGCCCCCTCTGGCTCGAAAGCGAAAAAGCGGATTGCTATGGACCAACAAATATGCATTTTCACCCTCATTTACAGGCATTTTGAACCATTCAGCCGTAAATATGGGAAAAAAATAAAGTCTTATTTTGGGATTTTCTCATGCTAGCGCAAATTTTGTCAAATTCAGAATTAATTGGAGCAATTCACCGGGGACAACATACCAAATGTGGGGGGGGGGGGGGGGGGGGGGGGCCCCGCCTCTTGGCGGGCACGACTTGGAAATCTTCCCCTAGGGATACGACTGCTCGGTCACGCCAATGTCTAAAAATACCAGTCTTGCCAAAGCTGACAGCTAATTTGTCCATGTCGATAGTAAGTAATTATCAAGTGATGTCATTATTTGTTGTTTTTGCATATACTCACTAGTCAAGGATAGAATAAAAGGGGATCTGTTCCGATTATGTCTATTGTGTTCTTACATTTATCTGAGGCCTGGCACTTGTATATATGCCTAATCGAGTACCGTGGGAAATAACTTCAGTTTTTGATGGTAGAAGCAATAATACAGAAGTCCCAATAAAAAAACTATACAATCAAACTACAAAAAATTATAAAAATATAAATGGTGCATTTTTGCCAGATATTTTGACTGTATTTGTTAGCTTAGACAAGATCCCTAAGCTATTCCTCTATTTTATTCCATACAATTTGTTGGACCCTAAGCGGAGATCTTGTCAGTTGAACACAAAGGATAAAATTACCACTTGGGGCCAGTTTCACCTGAGGTTCCGAAAATTAAAGGTTATAAGTCGTTGTAAACCATTTCATTTGGGGATTAAACCCTTTTCAAACAAAAGAATAGTGTAAGATCCAGAGGGAATATGTATTATCAGGCATGGGATAGCAATAGTTATTTGGGACGTAGCGGAAAAGAAAACAAGAAATGAGTGCTGGGGGGGGGAAGGATTACCTTTATTTTCCTTCCTTTTGGGACTCACTCTCAGGGGGGGCAAATAAATCATGAATTATGGAAATTTGGGGAATTTGACTGCTGAAACTAGTCTACAAGTCGTTGAGGGATAAATGTGTGGACAACGCTCTGGGAGGGACAATTTACCCTGTCCCCTATTCCCACTGCCTCCAGATGCGGGAGAGGAATATTGATGAAGAAAGCCCAGGTTCAATAAGAGACCATAAACGGAAAGGATGGTTGTGTTCAAAGGTCTCAGTTACTTTCAACAAGGGTTGTTTTTATGGTTCTGCTGAAAACTTGGTAAAGCGAGAAAAACAAGATGTTTGGAACTTGCATTCCAATTGCTACATGTATTATTAACAATTGCGAAATTATAAAGTGATAATTTCTGTTATATCACAAGAAGCAGCAATTAATACTTACTTTTATTTTTTAATTTTCAATAAAGAAGTCTTGAGGTGATTTGTCAATGGCAACTTGTTGATATCAGACTAGCCGAAAAAAGGCCCCAAGGTTTTCAAACCGTCTCAGAAATTAGCCATAAACTCTGAACCGACCACCAAAATACACACTAAAATCTTATGAACGCTGGTAAACAATCGAAAACAAGAATCAGTAAACCTGCAGTTGAGATGAACTTAAAATGATTTGGCCAACAAACATAATCTTTGATTTATAGGTTTTTTTTTGGAAGTCTGTTACATATTGCAAATAAAGCCATATTCAATACTTTGCTATATTGCTGTTAACCATTAAAACGGTGTTTTTTTGTTTATACCTTGTGAATGAAATGGTTTGAGGTCACATTTAGAAAGGACTAGGGCCCGACCAGGTAACCCTAGTTCAAGTCAAAGAAGATTATGGTAGTGTGCGCTTTATTCCGTTAATGTGTTTATTTAAGTATCCAAAAAACCGATCTTCTTGCCCGCTCGAGTTTCGTGGCGGGCATTATAGGCGCTGTTTTGGATCAAAAGGTCCTGGTTTCGATTCCCACTTCTGACGCAAAATGTTAATCTATTTTATTTTGGGACTTCACAGATTGCATGAAAACTTCAAAGTTGGCTAAACTGCGATTTACACGGTAAGTATAGGGTTACCTGGTCGGCCCCTAGCCGCTTGTCAATTTCAGGATCAAAAATGAGAAACTATGTTGTGCATTTCATCTGATATCAAAATCGATACACTTTCCTGGTATATATTCACTGAAACTTTGTCACGCCGAAAAGGTCCTTATATTTACCATTAAACTAGAATTCCGGTTTCCGCGTTTCTCGCTTTTCGCCGCTCGCTATAAATTCAAAGATATACTGTGGGGCGCCCCATGACCTTTGTCCATGGCACATGACCTTTGATCTCATCAACATTGAGGGATCGCAGGGTGCCACCTATTACAAAGTTTGGTTCCATTGACTTCAAGTTTTCAATTTAAGATCAATTTTACATTTTAAAAGCCCCTTTTTCAACTTGACCTCACATGACCTTTGCCCCTTTCCACATGACCTTTGACTCATCAACATATAGGGATCACCCATTGTGCACCTATGACAGCAGTTTGGTTCCATTGAAGTTAAACTTTTCAATTGGAGTCAATTTAAAAAACTTAAACCCTTTGTGACACACAACTCAACACACAACAACACGATCCCACACACTCCACCACACTACATACACACGCACACGGATTGCTAAGTTTCCTGCCAGCATAGCTGGCTGCCCACAAAAATTGTCATGCAAATGAATTATTAAGCTAATATGTTTCAATAATGTTCATTAACATTGTCACATTTTCAAATTTTATCATTAACCGGTATTTCAATGACTATAAAATTTCACTTTTTTAAAATTGCATGACAAATTAATGAATGAAAAATTGTCACTTAATTTGTCCATTTCTAGTACATTACAAATTAAAGGTTGATTGTATAACAATTAATGACGAAGATGATTTATATTTTTTTTATTAAATTAGTCATGTCCATCAAAATGACAAATTATGAATGCATTATTTGTCATTTAGTTTGTCATGTAATTTGTCATGTACTAAAAATGACAATTTAACCACACTTTTGTCAAATAAGATCCTTTTGTGACAAATTGAAGTTTTCAGTGTGGGGGTGCCAAAGACGATCGGAACACACACCTCAGTTTAAGTGACATGCATTGGGCACTTCTGGTTACTGTTATCCATTCAGAGAAGAACATCTGTTTACGGCCGAAAGGAAAATGGTTGCCTAATTTTCTCCCCGATTGTACCATCAAAGGTGCAATTTTGTGACCCACAACCTTGTTCATCCCCATGAGTTGGCTTAAAAAATACAAATTTTTTTACATCACCTGAACCATTGTCCTAAGTATGGTATGTGTACCTAATCTTATATGTACATGTTCTATCTACTCTGGAAGAAATTTGCAATGAATGTGCTAGGATCATGAAAAGTGCCTTTATGATATGCGATCTTTGTCTTCATGTGTCTCGCATTATCAAAACAATACTTGTTTCCCAAAGAGGAAATAAAGGATGCATTTTAATGCCTTAAAATTATACTATGCCTCTATTGTGATATTAGATTTGCATTCTTGAGGCATAGACAAACTTTCACAACAAAATCTGAGATTATTGCTGAAATGGCATTTTGTCAACAGCTGCATAACTGCTTAATGTGGTGGGAGATGTCTGGTAATTTGCAGTCTCTCACACACAAGACATATAGTACACTGTGTAGATTGGCAAGTTAAAGGTTTAAGTTGTAGTTGCTATAGAGTTTGTAGCTCACCTCTAAGATATCCAACAATAAAGTCCATATACTTCTAGTCGCAGCGAGCGATTTCTGCTGCTGAGCATGCATAACACTTGATCTTGGGTCAAAATATGGTATTGCGCATGTCAATTGCTCACTGTGACTGGAAGAATATCATGGACTTCAAAGTAGCATTATAGTGTTGGCCTATTCTTTACTATACATCACTCATCTAGCTTTCAGAGAAGTGACAATAAAAACGGCTTTGTTCTCTTCCACGTTTTAGATCCCATACATCTTGCGTGATGGAACAACATTTCGTTCTTCTGAATGCTCAGTGGATGCCACTCTTGTTGCTAGACTGAGGTCTGCCGGAGCGATGATAATAGGGATGAGCAATATGCATGAACTAGGGGTGGGGGCAACAGGAAATAACATCAGCAGGTTAGTATTGCAACATACAGCATTTTTCCAGTGAATTTTCCCCCGGTAAATAGTGTACGATAGTGGAGAGAGCAATTTCTACTGGAGCAAGCATTCGAGAAAATAACCGACTTCAGTGACCCAAGTGAAATTTGCCGGGTAGAGATCACTCACACGGGTCAATATCGTAATGCATTGTGGATTGACCCGGGAATTATAGCGCAGTTCTGTGATATGGCCGTAAGTTACCTTTCCTTTACCATGTTTACATTGTTAATTCACAATATTTTGCCCAAAATCTGATGTCCAGGTAAGCGAGATGCTTAATAGTTACTTCAGTGCCGAGCATTACGCTAGAACACAACGATCACGGTGTATTTTAATTGCACTTGTAATCGTATCATATGCAATCAACTTGTGTGTTGTTGATCTAAATTGTAAGCCATGCAGTTGCTTCAGTGACCTAGCCGATTTCATGTTTCTCTACTGCATGCGCACTGATGCGGAGCGGTTCTTTTTCTATTTCGGTATGTTCTTGGGTAAAAATCCTTCCAAACCAAGGATGTTTGCCAGAGAGAATTTCCCCGGTAAAATGTAGCAAATACCAGAGAGGGTCATTTTCTATTAACCCATTTTAATCCTCTTCCCGGTTCAATCCGGTAAATACTGCTCAATAGAAAAAAGCTTATAGCCCTATGTACTGGCAAGATGCCAAAGAGGTTTTGGGTACCCAAAACAAGGGGAACAAGCACTTTTGGCATTAATCATTGAGCAAGTAATCTTCCTTTTATTGGATTCAGTTCAGTTTATATACCCCTTATTGTTGGTCACGGAGGAGATTTTTTTGGGGGGAGGATAAGTTTAAGGGGAGGGACAAATACATGTTTGTGTACTAGGAGTGGCTTTCTCCTCCCCCCTAAAAACACAAGCAAAAATTTACCCCCAAAACAACTTTGTTAAAATTACTCTATATTAGGGTCAAAATGATTCCCGACAGTTTTTTGGTTTGAATGTGTCGCTAATTTAAAAAATATGCCCCTCCCCTAACAATTCTTGGCTATGGGCCTGGTGATAATCAAAGTATGTAAAAACCATTCAACATGAAGATACCCAGTATGATATACCATAACCTCTAGGGAATGGAGGATTTGATGGGGGGGGGGGAAATCCAAACAATTTTTGTAAGAGGGGGAACATAATGACAATTTTCATCAAGGAGAGGGGAGAGATGCATGAACTTTTAAATGGAAAAATTTCACAAATTCAGGTGGAATGCACAATTTCTGAATGGAAGCGAAGGACAAATGCAAACATTTTTGGCCAAAAAAAGGTTGAAATCCTCTTTTCCCCAGTGTAAATAATGGCCACTCCCTTATGTCATTTGGCACACTAAAGTATACTTTGCCAAGATTATGTTACTTTTACACACAATGTAATTGTTATGATAAAATTAAAAAGTGAATCTGTGATTAAAGACATGTTAAGTCATATGTCCCTTTTCTTATAGGTACCATAGAACAGCCAGGAATCCGTACAATGTCCAGCATTATCCTGGAGGCAGCTCTAGTGGATCTGCTGTTGCTGTAGCTGCAGGTTAGTTACTCAAATGCTTGAATATATTTACAGGGCCAAAGCTAATCCTTCTGGTTCTCTGGAGCAAGATTAAAAGTATGCAAACTTTAGATGCTGATTGTTGTCATCCCAATTTTGCCTTTTGCCTCTCAAATGTTTTTAGGAGGGCAAGAATCTGACTATACCCCAAGTTATATTTTTTTTTTTAAATAAAGGTATGATTTTTGAAACAGTGGACTCTCAACAATGAATTGAAATCAATGAGGTATTTATTTAATAACTCTCCAACAATCTTGTGTTATATAATACCACAAAGCTATTTTAACCATTATACGCTTTATATCATATACACAACCAGTTTTAGTGCAGGGTAGCATTCTCTCTGTTACTCTATTTCTTTTGAAAATTGATGGTATTGCCAAAGTGGTCAATACAGGAATGGAGAGGTCATTGTTTGTAGATGACTTCTCCATTTCCTATTCATCAAATATGGCCACTATAGAAAAATGCAAAATTGCCTGAATACACAGCTGTTTGAATGTCTCATTTATTACAACAAAACCAGAATAAAACAAAAATTATCAACGGCGACACACTTTTGACAGCTAATTTGGAGTATTTATACCACTGACTTCATCTTGTGTAAATTTTACGAAATTTCATTGCGGGCAAATATGATTTTTCTTAAAAATCTAGTTTAACACGTCTCTCAATGGAGAATGGGCATATAGAGGGCACAATAACATACAAATCGTGACCTTTGCAGGCCTATATGGCAAGATTCCCGCAATGGATTTTTCTGATTTTTGGAAAGATAATAGCTCTTGCATGTCCCTACTTATCAGTTGTCAAACTTGTGTCGCCACTGCTTAAAATTGCACTAAAAATAGGAGCCGATTTGCATGGGGTCAAACAGCTGTGAATAAGATTCAACAGTGAGCAGATGAAAATGGTTTCCGTTTCTCTAAAACTAAAACTGTTTGTATGCATTTTTGCAACAAAAGACGTCTTCACCTTGACCCAGAACTAAAATTGAATGGTTCTCCTATTCCTGTCGTTTCACAGACTAAATTCTTCGGCTTAATATTTGACAGTAAATTGAACTTCAAAGCTCATATTGACTACTTGCGGAAGAGATGTCAAAAAGCTTTGAATCTTTTAAAAGTAGTTTCAAAGATGGACTGGGGTGCAGATCGCTCAGTTTTGCTTCACCTTTATAGATCACTTGTGAGATCAAAATTGGATTATGGTTGCATTGTTTATAGTTCTGCTCATAAGTCATATTTGAAAAAGCTTGAACCTATTCAGAATCAAGGTCTTCGACTATGCTTGGGTGCTTTTCGTACCTCTCCTATGCAAAGCTTATATGTCAAAGCTAATGAACCTCCATCACATCTAAGATGGGAAAATTAGCTCTTCAATATGCTCTAAAACTTAAAAGTAATGCTGATATTTCAACACATGAGAGCACCTTTTGCGCTAACCCGACCCCCTTGTAATCAAGGAGATGCCATTTTTATATTTTAAGTGGAAAAACAAGGCCAGTTCTGTGCAAAAACAATGGTATTGGTGGTGTCAATTCCTTTAGGGGAGAGTGTACCAAATTAAAAAATCCTACCTTTAAACAGATTTATAATTCAAGTTAAAAATCAACTGAATTTCACAATCGTTATCACTAAAATACAATAAAAAGAGGACTGCCAGCACCCAGTGAGAAAAATTAACCTGTTGAATTTAAGACTCGATCTTAAGCCAGAACTAGTAATTGTGTGTTACATTTTACCCTGTAAATATATCGTTCAAAGGGTTTTTCAAATAAAATTAATAATTTTTTCCAGGTTTGTGTCCAGTTAGTTTAGGCACAGATGGCGGGGGTTCGGTCCGTATACCTGCCGTTTTCTGTGGAGTAGTGGGCCTCAAAGGAACGTATGGTCGGTTTTCAGCAGGAGGCTGTGCCACGTTAACAATTACCGTCTCTCACATGGGCCCACTCTGCAGTACTGTCAGGGATGCTGCTATTTTGTATGGTAAGTACAATTTGAAGACACACAGGTTCATTTTCAACAAAATATAAATCCAATTTGCTCTCAAATGATTTACTAAGACCTATAGTGAGAACAAAAACACATTTTTACAGACCATTCTTATTCAGTTGGGGGGGGGGGTTAGTAAGCAAACACGCATAATCATTGGTTGTTGCCTATCTTATATGAGACGATATTAGATTATGCAGGTTACGCAGTGCATGCAGCTAGTACGGGTTGGCTCATTTTTGACAGCGGGGGAATATTTTCGGTGATTAAAACAACCAAAACTAAATAAGAATGAGAATAAAAGATAGAATTTGTTGTTTTGCCTATCTAATATCATGTCATATTGGATGGACAGTCCAATATTTTGAGTAGTGTGCGCTGGCATCCACTACTCAAAATATTGGACTGCCCATCCAATATGACACGGTATAAGATAAGCAAAACGACAAATCATCTTTTATTCTCTACATATACTGCATCATAGTACCTTGGCATAGTATACAGAAGTCATATAACGTCAAAGACTTCCCATGGTTTTGGCCTTTACTGTAAAAACATAATTTTGTTATCACCAAATGTGTTACAATATTACTTGAACATCATGAACTCGTACTCATTTATCTATGACTACAAAAGTGACAGATCGGTGTGCATGTAAAGGAAATCAATTCTAATGGTATTTTCTTGTTTAAAGGGAGATAACCTGATTTGAGTCTATAAATTGTTCATCTTGATAGAATGGTCTTCACCCCAAAACCCCATCTGTAAAGTTTCGCGCCGTTATTTAAACTCATTTTGAAGTGAGACCTAGAAACATGATTTTCTAATCCCCATAGAGTACTTTGTAAAGTTAATATTGGTTGACCAAAATGGGGCATATTTTTGCTCATAACATCCAAACGAAACATCCTTTAGCCCTAAGATTTCACAGGATAAATGAGAAAAATAGTAGCTTTTTGACTTCTGGTAAAATCTGGGATCCCTGGGGACGAGGCTATTAGTGATCGGGCCATGGACCTTTAACACTGTGAACTTGGGTTTTCTGAATAAAACCAAGGCTCTGGCACACTGACCTCTACACATGGATAGGGGGCTGCCGCACAGTAGAATGGTCGCCGAGTGAAACAACTGGAAGTTGCTTTTTACCTATTATACAATATGGCGGAAACAATGCATACACCTGCTGGTGCACATATTCCACACAGATGTTATATTGTTTGGAATATGTGCACCAGCAGGTGTATGCATTGTTTCCGCCATATTGTATAGGTAAAAAACCAACTTCCTGATGTTTCAATCGGCGACTCAGACCCGCTATCCATGTGTAGAGGCGAGTGGCTCTGACAGTATCGTTTTGCTAGCCTTGTCACAGCACATTAAGCAACAAATGTGGGTCACTCTGCAGCGATGAATATTTTAACCACTATGTACTTCCTGCATGGTGATGTGCATCATGGGTGTATGTATAATTCACTCATAATTCATGTTATGGATGTCAACAGGGCCGTACGCAGGATGTATTTTTGGGGTGCAAGACTTTGAGAAAGTAGACTTTTTTTGGTAAAAGTGGATCTAACGCCCTAAAATGGTACTTTTTTGGACTTATTGAACATTTTATCACCAAAAAGTGGATTTTCTTTTCAAAATTTCTTTTTATCAAATAATTCGTCAAAAAAACCCTTTGCCCCTTTTGTGGAATTTGAGGGTGCCCCCCTGCATATGGGCCTGGATGTCAAATCAGAAGTCTTTTATACCTTTTCCACATAGCAAGGAACAAGAAAAATAAGCTACACCTCCATGACTACTTAAATGGCTAAGAAAACACCTCCATATTTCTAAATATGTGTCCGCCGTCCACCGTCCCTTACATTTAATAATTATGCCCCGATAAAACCACTCTGGAAGGAAAAAATATGGGTTTAAAAAATGTCTTTTATGCTACCTCACAAAAATTCCTATAAAATTGGTTTTACTCAACCAATTCATTTTAAACTTGTTTTTTGTAAAGGAAGAATAAACTTCAATGCACATCTGTTTAAAATTTTAAGAGGCCAGGTTCATTTCTTATGTTTTTCATTATTTTTTAAATATTTCCTTTTTGAAAATTATTCTACCCTAAAAGAAAGGGCATATGGCATCCAAACTTGAGTTATTTTTTTGAACATGTCTAAATTTTGTTAAATTTTGTAATGTGAGGGGAAAAATATTTGTTAATTATGGAATTTTGAGAAAAATAGAAACACCTATATCTTGAAATAGAAACATTTATAGCGGGACTGGCAAATTTTCACAGAATATGAAATTTCTGTCTTCTTTTGCTCCAATGATACTAGGCCATGGAAGAATACATATTTACTAAAAAAACATACCCAAAACACGACAGGGTCATTAAATAAGAGCAAAGAGCCCAGGTTAATAAGGCACTTCTCAATTCTTACTACGCATCCTGACTTACGTCGCCTCAAGATTTTAATATATTTTTTGGTGTATTTATTTAAAATAGTCACTAGAACTAAAGCTGTTGCCTAAAAGCCAAATTCCAAGTTTGAGATGTATCGGAATTGTTTTCGTTTGCATGCAGTAAACATGTGTGTAGTATTACAGTACCATAGGAACTGTGTTACTAAATTTCCGGATACCGGAAATTTATAACAAAGTATTTGCGATTTTCTATATGAAGGACTTGATTTGAGCTTATCTATTTCACCCAGTGGTTAGTAATATGGACACGCATTATGAATATGCAAAAAAAACACATTTTGTTTGAAAGTGAGGGCGCCCTCCTCGGGAAACCATCAGAGCCCTTGAGCTAGAATATAAACCAAGAGGGAAGCTCGTCGTTATTGATTAGCCAGCAGCGTAACCATTTCTCGTGTTTCTCTCGCACCTCGCGCGCCACCTCATGTTGTTGTGCAACCAATCGCGCGTCGTCGCTGTTACTACACACAAGCACCCACACCTACAATCTGTGCGTCACGCGTTATGTATCAGTGTTGCAATTTCCCCAGTGTTCCCTTGTCCCTGATCGGCCGATTTTTCTTCTTTTTCTGCAATAATTAATGGGAAACCATCGATGGAAGAAACCATGCTCTAAAAAAGATTTCCTGCATTCCTAATGCAACAAAAAGCTCCCGATGAACCCGCTGTAAATTATTGCTTATGAAAAGAGATATTTGAGTCCGAGTGAAAGCATGTGGCATCAGTTGTTATTGTTGTTTCACTCGCGTAGTGGTGAACGAACGTAAAATACTACATGCGTTTCTCATAATAATGCAATAAGGACTTCCAAATAACGACATACGTAAAGCAAATATGGTGGTGCCCAACACTATGTTAAATGAATGCTTCATTATAAATACTTTTGGGGCACCTTGATTTTGGTAACGCCTGGTTGTAGAAATCTGCCTGTCTATCTGTAGACTTCATTGGTCAGCCTTTAAGTATAACCTAACCCACTTCTGGTGCACGGCGATCGCTGTATAACGGAATGGCGTCTCCTCCACGGGTAGATGATTGTCCCTGCAAGACCAGCTGCTATGTCACTGTGATTGAGAACCATGTGCAAGCTTGTGCCAGGAATGTATAAAAACTCTACGAATATATTATTAATGTATTGTATTTTGTTAAATTCATCATTTTTTTTTTAAATACAGGTCCTGCTTTTTCATGTTTTTTTGCATTAGGTCCGGTGCCATCAATGTTGTTCTTCATAGGAAAAGTTGTGCACTTAAGTGCTTGGGTATTTATTCAGCCCATTTCATTTTCCCATCCAGGATTACTTGCTTATAGTTGTATTTTTGTTTTTGCATTGCAAACGCCCCATGTTTTGCAGTAATTCAAATACATATTATGGTTGTTTCCAGTTGTATCCCTTTGCTCAAATTCGAGTTATTCCCTAATTCAATACCATGCAGATCGTCCTTCACTGACCTGGCTCAATGCATTTTCTGTACTCATCCCTACCCAAGCCAGTTTTTCCACTTGACCACCCGATCCGACTGTGCATTGCAATTTTCCGGAACTTGAACAAGGTTTATTTGTAGGCCATCTTTCAAGTTTGCCGTAACTTTAATCAACAATGTTTCTCTTTTCCTGATATTAAAGCCACAGAAGGTCACAGACTGGTCAAACAGGGAGCATGTCATTGGAATCAACTCAGGCATGTCCCCACCATTTTGCAAATGTTTCTGTGACCATTATACCTACATTTTATTAAATTTTCAAAAAAAGCTCAACCAGACAAAAACCATATCCAATAGCCCTACCTTTAAACATTTCAGAAATGTTGTCTTTAGGTGTAATGGTACCATCCAGAACCAGAACCCAGAGATTTCAAAACTCTATCCCAATACTGACTTGCAGGGAATCAAGATGGGTATCTACAAACCCTACTTTCAGGTAAAAAGTCAATAATAGGATTAACCATTTGTGTGTTGTGTTATAAGGTATGTTAGCAGGGCCAGACCCCAGGGATGTTAACACCATATCACAACCACCCATTACACTAGATGGCTTTGAGAATACAGACTTGAAGGGAATCAAGATTGGCATCTACAAACCTTACTTTCAGGTAAGAATGGCCATAATCATGTTAAAATTAAAGGATATGCATTATAAGTTCACTGTTAGACCGGCAACCCAGAAGGTTTTGATCAAACAAACGCGATACCAATATCTGAATATGGGAAAATTCAGAGAAAAGTGTAACATTTGCAAATATGAATGTCTGCCGGAGACCCGCTGCTGCGTGTGGCCCCAGGAGCGGGGTAAAGTTACTATGAGGGTCAAATGTTTGAACTGCTCTAAATCTAATGAAATATAGCTCAAATTATTCCTTAGGTAACCAGGATTTAAAAAGTCAATTGGGTCACATGCGTGTGGTGCCTCCTTTCCAAGATATTTGGGAAATTAGGCTAAAGGTTATTTTTTTATTCAAGAAAGGTCGCCCTTTGCAATACCCAGATTTCTTTTTACAAAATATCAAACAAATTAATGCTACTGATTCAAAATGTTTTTGTATTTTACATAGGGTTTGTTTCCTTTAATAGGGAGGGGGTATAATGTCTCCATCCCCATAGTCCTACAGGGATTTTGTAACCCTCCCATTATAACAAGAAAATACTGAAAGTGCAAAAGCATTTCATATTTGGAATCGGTATCAATAAACATTTTTAAAACATTTGTTACAAAGAAATCTGGGTATTGCAAAGGGGTGACCTTTTTTGAATAAACAAATGACCTTTAGCCTATTTTTCAAATATCTTGGAAAAGAGGCAACACACGCATGTGACCCAATTGACTTTTTTACTTCTGGTTACCTAAGGAATGATTTGAGGTATATTACATTAGATTTTAAAACATTTCAAAATTATGCACTTTCATTAAAATATTCAGAATCATCATGAAAAATGCATTCAAATGAGTACAAACAAGCCTTGTCTTAGGTCCATTGTTTTTGAGAAGCTATCTCAAAAATAATTGACACTGATCTGTCCAGATCTACCAGAGTTACATAGTTAACATTTTTCTAATGTATTCTTTGTGTTTGAACAATTGTCCCAAATGGGACATCTTTTTCTGAGACACACTGTATTCCAGTTTAAAGGTGCAACAAGAGATTTTGGGACATCTATATGTAGTAATTTTATAAAGATAAGACCCCAAGTAGATTTCTTACCTTGTATTTGGCTACAGAAATACATTGAAAGTGAAAAGAAAAGGCAATTTCAATTTGCTTAATTTCAAAGGCTGAATATAGTATTTGCTCCTAGAGTAAATTAAAAAAATTTGTACCAAAGAAATATCTCAGCTTAATCATTTCCCATGGGGATATTTTTAAAAGACAGCTTTACATTAGTGCAAATATCAGAATTTGCACATTTTAGGGACACTTGTTTATTATGTCGAATCTCTTGTTGCCACTAAGCATTAACATTTGGTTGACTTTCTTCTCTTTCAGGATGCCTTCCCAAGATATAGTTGAAACTTGTGAAAAGGGTAAGTTATGCATGCTAAACTGGGAACAGAGTTTAGTTTAGGCAGACCCCGAAAAATTAAAGATTTGTCACTTAAACTGATTAATTCCAGTTTCCAAGTTTTAACAAAATCAGATTTGTTTGTTTTGAACAATAAGTTTTAAGTAAGCAATGTGTAATACTGTAAAAGTAACTATAGATACTGAATATAAAAATTTTCCAGATTCATAATTTTACTCACAATCATGATTTGTTAAGAAAATTTAGGATAAGCCTCCTCCAGGAAATTGCTGAGTCAGCCTTCTTATAAAATTGTGCGCATATACAAAAAAACTATTGGCCATTACAGGTGCAACGTGAGATTTAGAAGCCACCCAAATATTTTCTGATAATATTGATATTACATATCGATTAGGCACTCATAGATTTCTTACCTTGTATTTGCTACAGAATGTTAAAAAGAAAAATTGTCTTGCGATTTGCCTTATTTTTCAAATAGAAAACATTGGGCTGAATTTCAGAAATGTGCTCCTATACGAAATTATAAATTATCCAATCTTTGTACCAAAGAACCATTTCTCAGCTTATCCTTGCAAGGGTATATTTGTTGATGGACGCTTTACTTCAATTTTTTTAGGACACCTGGTATGTGAAATGTCTTGTTGCACCTTAAGGGCTATGGGAATCACAAGGTATACCAAGATGAATTCACGGCTCTTTAATAACCATTATCTCAGTGGCTAATAATACTTATAATTCCCTTCCTGTGTCAAAAAAAAAAAAATCCCCAAAGTATGAATTCTTTGAAAATAAATAAAAAGAATGTTTTTTCAATTCTTCTAATGTACATTTCCCTTTCCTCAATCAATTGAATCTCAATAACACCTGTCATTGAATTACTTGGTAGATGCAAGACAACAAAAGTTGCTTTCATATATCACACCATTCAAGGAATTGTCGTATGCTATTACCCTTAGATGACCTTTAATGACACCCAAACTCCTAGAACATCTTCCATGTCCATGACCTACATTTGAGGATTACCTGAACAACTTTTGTTAAAATACACTGCCGTATTTCTGTTAAAGCAAGTATCAGTGTTTCAATCCATTTCAACAATGACCCCTATTTTAACCTTTAACGCCCATTGTGTGACCAAGTCATTCACATAGCCAATTTTCCCACCCAGTGGCCAGTTGAGAATTGTCCAAAATAACAAACTTACACTCTACATTTTTCCAGGCTGTCGAATTTCTTCAAAGCACGGAGCTGAGTAGTAGACTGAGAGTGCAGAATTGGATGTATACGACTTGCCGCATTCCATTGCGTTTGGTCTGCCGATTCAGAGCCTGCATGAAAGATGGATCTCACTACCCTCTCAAGCGAGCTGGTAATGCCATTGATTTACTCTTCAATTTTAATTCGGTAAAAGGGTCCTCCACTAACAATATTCGACGAAACACAATGGGCTCAGTGCAAACCTTGGCTTACTGTGTAATCCAATGGGGTGCACTGCGCCTGTTTTGTTTTCGTCGACTACAATAGTCCCTAATAATAACTGCATCTAGAGCCATGACCCACCAATTTCCCTGTTGATATTGTGGCCGATCAATGTAATGTGGTCTAAATAATTGAGTAATCAGAACTGTGACCAAAAGTTTGTGTTTGGCTGAAAGTGTGAGTCAATCCCGGCCCAGGGTAGGGGTGGCGGGGGGCAGATACCAGCCCCAAATTTAAATTGTATTTCAATTGGGGTGTGGGTTGGCACATTTATGACATCTTGTGGCAGTTTTATCCATTTTCTCACAGTTATCAGAGAAGGGAATTTGATGTAAACATTGTTTTTTGGCAGTAATTTCATTGAATTTGTGATTATTTTCCCCCTCTATCACTTTTTGGTTGCAAGGTTTCGGGTTGTATAAAGACAAGACATTATCTTGGAAAATAATAACTTGGAATATAGGCTTGGAAATAGTTTACAACTTATGAGGGTGTATTGACATTCGCCATCTGCCCCAGACATGGTGGGCCGAAACCAGTTAAAGGTTGCACAAGAATTTTGAGGCACCCAAATATTGTTGTTATAATAGTAAAATTCATATAGACACGAACACTCAATAGATTTCTTACCTTGCATTTGGCTAAAAAATGCCTTAAAAGAGAGAAAAGGGTGATTTTGATTGTGCTTTATTTCTTATGTAAACATAGGCTGAATTTTGATTTGCTCCTTTACGAAATGAAATTTCAATTTTTGTACGCAGAACATTTCTCTCAGGCTTAATCCTTAGTGGAAGTTACTTTTATGGAAAGTTTACAGCAGGGCCAAAATCAGTACTTTTCCGTTTTTTTAGGGACACCTGAGACATGTGAAATCTTCTCGTTGCACCTTTAAAATATAGCAACTCGCCCATGATATGATTAACAGCAATATATACTGCAACACAAACTGATTGTGGTGCTACTTGAATGTGGGTCAGTCCCGGTATTACTTGGCCCATATTTATGACCGCTTCATCTGTTTATTCATATATACATATCAATAAATCACTCTTGCATTGAGCGTTGCTTCTTCAAAGCCACTGGTTTTGGAATCAGAAAAATATTCCTTGACAACATTAAAAAAATTCAGAATTTCTTGTAAAGATTTCGCTTTTAGTAAGTTTTATGTGTTAAACCATGGAGACGTCTTAACTTTGGGATTTCTTGGCCGCCACCGCCTGCAATCTACTGCGACCTTTTCACAAAAGTTTATTGTTCAACACTAGCGCTTTTTGTGTTTGCATATAGTAGGGGTCATTATTATGCCAGGGGAAGGAGGATTTGAAGGGGAAACCCGAAAATTTGTTTGTAAGAGATGGGAACGTGAAATTTTTCATCAACAAAGAGATAGGGGAACTGAACAAGGGGAGTTGGAAATGTTGAATCGGAAGCGAAGGGGAACTGAAAATTTTTTGCCGCAAAAAGTTTAAATCCTCCCTTCCCCCCTGGCATAACTAATGACCACTCCCAATTAAGAAAATGACCCTCAAGAAATACAGGTAGATGTAAACTAATAGGAGATGGATTTAGTGGTGTGAACCCAAAAGTTACTGGACATTTAGAATAACCAATTATAAAGTATTGCTTCAATCTGAGTGTTGGGATCAATTTACTTAATATCAATCCAGTTTGACACTGAAAAAACCTACATACCTATACATGCCATGTATTCCTGTTACTGAACCATGATACCATGTATTTCAGAGCTCGGAAGCTGCAATGCTACTTGCATATGGATCACAGCTATCTGCATCAAACTACATAACGGCCAATAAGCAACGCACTCGGAGCATCAATTTCTTGAAAAGTCACGTTTTCAACAAAGTGGATATAATCATTACACCAGGTTAGTATTTGTGACAGGTCACGCACGCACACCACACACACCACACACACACACACACACAACACACACACACACACACACAACACACACACACACACAAACACAAACACACACGCCAAGAGGTACATTTGTGGGAGAATACACAAAGTGTGTGTTTTTGGGATAAAGCGGTACATACATGCATTGTGGGGTTTTGTTGGTTTTTATACACTGTTGGGGATTATTTGTAGTTTATAACGTTTTTACACCCTCACAGCAATTAACAACATAAATTTTTTTTGTGTAACGCGGTGGGCACCATTGCTTAGACTATACCTACCCCCATAGAGGCAAACAAAAAACAGCATTTGGCAGAGTTTCAGTGTGGGCGTACTCCACTAATGACAAAAACGCCCAAAATGTAGCTTTGTACCTATATTTACTCCCACAAATGACCTTGTAAAATAACACAACCACACACAAACACACAGCACCACAAAACACACACAAAACACACACTGCCATAACTTTAATCAACAAATATGTCTATTTCATGAATATCACAGACTCAAACTCATTGATATTAAAGCCACAAAGGTCAGACTGGTAAAATGGGGTTGATCCCAGAAAATCAACCCGGCGTATGTTTTCTTGTGTTTAACACCGTGATCCATGGTCATGTTGAATAAAACCACTCCAAAGTGGTTTTATTTTAAAATCCTTCAGTTTACCCATAAGGGAGCTGATTTGGCTTAATCAGTTCAGGTGATGGCTAATCTAGATAAAAGCTTTACAAGCGATGTAAAAAATATCAATTTGAGGTGCCAGTATCTTTTAGAAGAAAATGATTCTATCTACACACTCATCTAAATTAATGTAAATGATATCAAGTCATATTTGAGTAGTCAGATAGTCAGACCTGTTTGTCATGGTGTTGTACCTTGCCAATTGTCAAAATTGATTTGAAACTACTTGGTACTCTAGGTTGGTAAACATGAGTAGAAAATAATCTTTCACTAGAAATGGATGCCTCTAGGGAAAGATTTCTATCTAATTATCAGAATTGTCTTTTCACATAACAATTTATGTAAATGAATGTTTTTAGCACATACACCATTATTTGAAATGATCATTTGAAATAACTTAAGCACATACAACTAGAGTAATTCTAACTTAAGCGATGCCCACAGCTAGGAGTTAGTCATTTTGAAATGTGTTATCTACCTATCAATGTCAAAGTATCACACTGTAATGTGACATATGGCGTACGATATGGGTTGAATTTCATTTTCATATGTTAAATTTTTTGTTTAATTTATAAAAACTGTTACTTTTTTTAACATGTACATGTTGAGCATTAAGAGGTGCAATGGGAGTGACTCAGTCTACACTGTAGTTTTTCCCAATTTTTTATCCAACACTTCCTCATCACTCAATTATGTTGTCATTTCTGATAGTAAATATACAATTACACATTTCTTTCAGTGTATACCAAATTGGCATGCAAGAATTGAGGCATGCATGCTAAACTTAAGCCAGTGGTTCAGATGATATAATAACTTTTTATAGATGGGTCAGAGGATGAGGCTATAGATAATGAAATGCTCATCTAATGCCATCGGAAATACACCACCCTTCTGTGGACGATTTAAATAATTTTTCAACAGAGGGAGTATGGATTTGAATTGGTATAGCCCAAAAGACTTAATTATGGTGCACATATGTGACATGGTGTTACCATAACCTGACAACCTTTCCTGACCACTATGAATTTAACAACCTTTACAGCTTTATTCCATTAGGTTGTTGAATTCTTAGTGGTCAAGGAAAGGTTACAGAAACACCCCATGTGCCAATATCTTTAGTTTGTTTTCCTGCAGCCACTGGTGTCACAACACCCAGGATTGATCCAAGTGAGCTGAAATATGGCCTCTCAAAAATGTCACTGACAATGGATATCGTAAGGTATGAAAACAGAAAGTTGCTGAATACAGAGAAAATAAACAAATGAAAAAAAATGTCTGCCCAGAAACCTGTTTTATCTCCCATCATTTTAGTGAATGAGGTGATTCTTCCTTTTGGAGATATATAATAAAATAGAGGGCGATTGAGTGAGTTGTCTTAGGTGCTGAACTGTTGGCAGGCTATCGATTGGGAGACCCTGGTTCAAATTCGCAGAGTGGAGTTCTTGGGCATACTCAAATAGTTCCCATAAGATCGGAAATTGCATAATCATGCAGTATTAAAAATGTATTGTGATAATGAAATTTCTTGTTCTTATTGTGTAGAATCTGGAAGTATATGGGATGGATGCCCAGCATTCAGACAGTCCTGTAAAGCTATTGTCCCATGTGTCACGTCAAAGGACTAATTCCTGATCATGTTAGAAGTTCCAGACCTCATCTAAAAGAGTATGGGATCTTCCCGGGTTTGTTACCTGCACTCTTTATACTCTAGGTACCAGAGTCCCTTTCAAACCACATTAGGCTAGCGTGGAAGAATAGGTCACAATCCAAAATGGAGACATGTTGAGGTTTTGTCCAAGAGTGGAAGGACAGAGCTGATGATAAGAGGGAAAAGAGAGGGAAAGAAAGAGAGGAACCATGACTGTTTGTCTCCTTATGGAGATCTGGCCGGCATTCCACTGAAGACCCTCTCTGATGGCAGCAAATTTTGAGGCAGTTTGAGTAGCTAGGTTTCAATTGAAGCCAACTACATTTTAACAAGACACACACCCTCAATATTTATCGATGTTGAGATCTAGTTCAGCCACAGATATAGAAAAGGAGATCCCGGTCTGGCCGCCATTGTTTGTCCGGCATGGACGCGCTATTGGGGGTATTCGTAAATGTTCGCAAATGCATTTTACGCATCTCGGAATATTTCTTAGCGTATGCGTTGGCAGCATCTTCAGCGTTAACTTGCAAACGCGTGTCTGTGGTACGCACCCGCATACATTCGTTACATTATTTTCACCGTTTCATGATGCTGGCGCCTTTGTATTTTGCATGTCGACAAAAAAAAGCATTGATTTTTTATTTTTATGATAATTATCAAAGAATATAAAGTTCACACTGTAGAGAAGCTGTGATTGTGCGAGGCTCGACCCGGCTTCAGTATGGGTCGTCGACATGCTTTTCACATAATCAGCGCAGAGCTACAAGTGGCCCTATAATTCCTATATTTCCTATATTTTTTGACCCTCTCCCTATAAATCCCTATAAACTTCCAAAATCCCTATATTTCCCTATATTTTTTTTCTCCACCGAAATTAAGATCGATGTTTTACCTGATTTTTCACAGAATTGATCAAAAGTTTTGCCTTTCAGAGTCTAAATGTTCATTATAAGGAGCTTTTAAAACAAGCATTACAATATTGAGTATCTCCAATCTTGGCATGGTTGTACATGAATAAAGAGTCAGCTTTCAAGAGTCCTTTGTCCATTGTACGACACTCTGAGTTTTATGCCTTTGGTTTGAGGCATAATCTTTTGTTAGGAGTAAAAACAGCAAATATCTTTTGTTTTAAATCATAGACCACGCTTTTAATATTCTTTACAAATAGATGCTATATACAGAAGTCAGAGTTGGTAAACTCGGACACCCAACAATTGCAGCAAGTTTGAACTGTTATCCATGGAGGAAGCTACGCTCGGATTGGTGTGGGGTTGATGGTGTGTCAGCTGGCTTGAAACCCTTACCCATTCAATAGGGGTCCTTTTGGTTTTAAAAAAAAATGTACCCATTTCTGAAATTTTTTTCTTACAATAATGTTCTTTTTTTTTTTCAAGATTTTTTTTTGGCTCGGGCACAAGCCCCGAGATCTTGGCCTTTTTTCAGATATTTGAGTCCGTTTTGAGGGAAATGACCCCCTCATGCACCAACGACCCATATTGGCTAACACCACATTTGGTATGAGATGGCAGATCTCTTCATTCCAAGCAAAGGTCAAGGTCACCTCTTGAAATTGTATTTGTGTTTTCCTACTCTTATTCCCCTTGATTGCTAATATACCGTCAACTCTTGACCACTCTTATCACATGACATTAACTTCATACTTTGTGAAAGAATCACTGGCCCAATATTCACCAGGTATATGTCCTTTACATTGTTGCTCTGCTGGGGGCCGATTGTTCTGTATTAATCCTTTGAACACGTCAAATTTAGTTTTTCAAAAGAAGGTCAAAATTATTAATTTCCCAGTGCATATATGTCAGAATCAGCATGAAAAAGCATCTAAATTAGTCCAAACAAGCCTAGTCCTTTTCCTGATAATCTTTTTAGATGGCTTTTCCAATGACCTGCAATTATTTGTGCACCATCTCAACGCTAACTGACTTCTGTCTATAACTTATACAAATAGCTCATAATTGGCCCGTGTCCGAAAGGGTGTAAGATATGTAATTTTGGGGAATCCTTCCAAAAAGCTCTGTGGCAAAGTTGGCTATAGATACACATGATCTTTTATATCTCTGTATCACCTACCTCTCCTAGTACGTTCCCATGTTCCCATTCAAGCCTACTTAAAGCCTGACTTAATTCCTTTTTCATTTCTATGCTCACTTTAAGCATAATCCTACGTACCCCCTGTAAATTTGGCAACCCCTGAGTACGCACACGTCAGGGGCCTTGCAATGATCTAGCCACACTGACTCTCATTTTGGCTACGCTCATGCAAGTTGTGTGGCTTCTTTATTGTGTCCATTGAAATTTTTGCAAGTTTCAGCGGATTTATAGCTTTTACTCACTATCGCCCTACTACTGGTTCTAAACGCAGTTTTCTGACAATTTTGGTTCGGTTTGCTGCTTCACCCATCCCAATTTATTGCAAAACTGCGTCCGTTTAGGTGAGTCGTGTGGTACTTTCCGCAAAAAGATGGCGGCTAGTTCACACGTGTAATACAAGTTTCTGCCTCGTACAGACCCCTTTGAGTAATTCCCACATTCCTCTAGCGCCGGGAGTTGGGGAGCTTAGTGTGCTAGAATGGTTCCTGAGTATTTAAATCTCGCTTTTTCAAAAAATCGGCTACTTTTGCTGTTTTATCGCGGTCCATCTTTCACCCGCATTCTACACCGGGAAGTACCGTACGGACGCATTAAATGTATAGTCGGCCCAATCCTGGGCCGAAGGTTCCTAACTCGTGTTTTCTGCATCGGAAATCATGGTTCGCCATCTTCTTTCATGTGCACCGGGGCGGATGTTTTTTGAGCCCCCCCCGCTCGCCCGTGGCCTTTACTTGGTCTGCGTGTCAGTTTATTGGTCTTCCGGTCACCGGGGCCCCCGACCGTTATACGACTTACGGCCGGGCCTTACGCGTTCATGGGAATACGTAGACGGGTGACTCTTTTTGTCCGCATCCCATTGTTGGGATATTTTACCGGTGGAATTTTTACCGCATAGACTCTTTTGGTTCCGAACTAAACCTCCTGCGGTGCAGATCCGGCAAGTTTCGTGGTCCATATTTCACAACATGACCCTAAACCGTAAGACAGTACCTTTTCTATGGGAAGTTAGGCCTCAACCGCGTTTTTTTTCGGTTTTTCCCCGTTTGCTGGGGCTCCATAACGTTGTCACGGCCGAGCCTTACCGTTTATGGGGA